>CAUYRT010038084.1:0-14501 GCA_963574885.1 Lepilemur ruficaudatus | reverse complement strand
TCACCTAATGTGCAGGCCTTTGAAATATGGAGGAAACCAAAGGACCCAGAGTATACTCACACATACATGAGGAGAACATACATCTTCCACACAAGCAGTGGTCCTGGCCAGGAATCCATTTTTCTCTCATCAAAATTATAATGAAGGAACATTGAACACAATGATGTTATTCTAAGATATGATATATAGAAGATTCTTATGCCAAATAAGATAGATAATACCTAGGAGATTATTCAAAATTGCCTATAGCTAGATATGAATTTAGGCATTCTGTAAGTCTTAGGGGGTAGCAGAAGGAAGTGCTATCAACTAGCATAATATATGAGATATATAAATATATAGAGATATCATATATGAGATTATATTCCTTTCCACACCATCACAAAGAAAAATGATATATATTTCTTCTAATTTTTCCCTTTTTCACTTCTGCAGTTTTCCTTCCAATAACTTCTTTTCTGCTCAAGATTGCCCATAGTGGTTAACAAAAATTCGCTCATTGTGGAAAGGGTGGAAAGAGGAAAATGCAAGGTGACATTTACCACTTCAGCAAACCATGGTCATGGTTATAGGGTACTTGGAGATATTTTCAGCTATTGAAACAGCTGCAAGCTTAAAAGTTTCAAATGGAAAAATAATAGATTGATATGCAGCTATTATAATGTGTAATCTTCTTATTTTACAAATGAAAATATAAGACTCAGAACACTGATTTATCAAATGCCAGCCATGCATTTAGGGGAAAAGTGAGTACTTGAACTGGTCTATTTACAAGACAGTGTTTGTGATTCATATTTTTACATATACGTACCTGCAGTATGACATTGTCTATTATTCAAGATATTCTCTAACACCTCCTTTAAGTTATAGTGCATTTTTTCTTTCTATAGCATATATTACTATCAAGAAATAGCAATAAAAACTGTTAATATTTTTAGTAATTTCTAATGTTTAGAATTTTGTATTTTTTCACCTATATTAGGGAATGACATACTTCTTTCACTCACATTTCTGCTTAATACCCTAGTGAGGTAGACATCCATCCTCATTCCATACGCAGGGAGACATTTTTGCTCTGGTATTCTTCCTCTATCAGCTTCTCCAGTGGCATGAGGTGTCTGAATGAAAAGACTAACACTCACCAGTGAGCATGTACTGCAGAGTGGGAAGAAACCCTGAGTTAAAAGCAGAGACCAAGTGTACATTTTCTCACTCTTCTCTTTTCGCATTTCCTGGCTTCATAGAAGAAGCACAGATGGGTAGGCAGGTTTGTTCTCTACATAGTGTCCTGTGAAGCCCATGTATTTAGCTGCTTAGGTAAATGGACTTGAGTGGATAAAGGAATTCTCTTTCAGAATCAGCTCCACTTCCTTTCTCCAAAAGTATCCTGGAAAAAGATACATATAAATGTGAAGATGTAAGATGCTTGGCAAAGAAAATAACATTTGGTAGCACTGAGCGCTTTCTTCAAACTCTCAGTTTATGCCCAAAAGTTTCAGGGGAATACCTATAAAGCTTTGCTATCTAATGTTATAACTGTTAGCCACATGTGGCAATTTAAATTTAAATTAATTTAAATTAAACAAAACCAAAAATCCAGTCGTTTTGTTCCACTACCCTCATTTCATGTGCTCAATAGCTGTATCAGCCTGGTGGTTACCATAGTGCAGTGCAGGTATAAAACATCTATTATCACAAGAAATTCCATTGGTCAGCAGTAGTCTAGACACAGAAATGGGTAAATATATGCAGCTTGGAATGAAGAATAACTAGACAAAACTTTTCTGCCACAAGCACAAAGCCAAGTGTCTCTTTGGCATTCTGTTTTGTACGTGTGACATATTCACGACATATTCCCTGCTAAAGAAGCCCAGTTCAGAAGAGAATTTCAGTTTATCTCTAGAAAAACCCTGTATTTTTGATGTATTATGTCAAGAGGATAAAATATCTTGCAATTTCATGACATTTTTTTAGTTGGATTCATTCTTTTGGGAGTCTTTTTCATCATCTTTGAAGTATCCTTACTATAAGAAGAATGAATGAACTAAAACAAACATCAAGTGCTTCTTTGGGGCAGGGCTCTTCGCACTGACAAAGCATAGGTTTGGGTGTATTGGGACACCTTTCTCTTCCACAGGGTATTTTTTTTTCCTTCCCATACTCTTTTACTTAATATTTATGTATCAATGACAATGGAATTTAGTAAGTGAAGGCAATGTATGAGTGGGGTAAAAAAAATTGGAAAAGTCAGAGAATCTAACTAGTGAATCATTTTGAAAACAAAAGCAATTTCAGTGTATAGGTGGTAGCTGGAATGAGAGAGATGACAGATCGTATTAATATTGTAGAAAGGGAAGAATGCAACTTAAATTCTTTGCCATGTAATAATTAAGATCATGATTTAATATAAAATTAGATTTTTCTAGTGCTAAGGAGTTCAAGGAATCTTAAAATCAAAGACTCAGAAGAGTCCTCAATATAGATATTAATATCACTGAACATTATTGTCAATGTCCTGTGTAAAGAAAAAATATTTTTACTTTCATATATACATTTTGACAGGGTCATACAAGGTGATATCCTGGATCATTGAGAAGGGTGGGAAACAGAAGTTATAAAATTCAAATGTTTATAAGGAAAAACAAGCATAGATCCATGATCTGGAAGTGGCCTTGGGGATAAGAACACAGTCAATGTTATAACCACTTTCACTGAAGTCTGAGATGGTAGAGAAAAAGCCCTCAGAGTAGAATGTCTGAAACAGAAATAACACGCATACTATATTTGTTGAATTAAGAACAGTATCACAATGAGTTGCAGTGCAAGCAATTATAGGCAGGAAAAAAGAAGTAAGACTAAAACTTTTTTGAAAAAGTGAATAAAGTGAACAAAAAGAGCTTTGGGTATAAGGAATTTATGCAGGCAGAGATGAGTTCATTTGCATCACGGTAGATGTAATGAGTGGAAATGACTGAAACACTTGATTAGGAGCAAAATGTATTCTAAAATTTTATGTCTGATTTACTCTATTGAGAAGAGAGAGTTTATTTTCACCTAGGTATCTAAACTAGAATATGGCCATCTGACTTAAATGGTTATCTAATCTTCTGTCAGAGTTAAAAAAAATTTTCAAACTCAAGCTGTCATCTTGAGACAGGATGAAGTCATTTATATACATGTTAAAATTGTATTAAGCCTTTGTGTCTCAGCTCATAGTACCTCTTTAATGAGAATTACTTTGATCCCTGTTCATGAGTAGATTCATTTTGACATGAGGATCATAGAACATCGAATTATCTGACAAAAAAGAGAAGTCATAAAGAGGTAGACTGTTGTCATAAAAGTGAAGAAACAGGTAAAAAGTCAGAAAAAAAAAAAAGCAGAAATCAGAGTACTCCTGGAAACAACAGTGGGAAACTACGCAGTCTAACAACAGCATCTGTGATTAGTGTAAATCAGTTGTATTCCATTTTTCTCTGTCATTCTGCTTTACTCATTGATTCAGTCAACTAGGATTAACTTTCAATTTTTTTCCATGTAACACCACAGGACACTGTCTAGTTGATGACTGACTTGTCTTACATATCAGAGGTAACTACACTGCACCACGTAACACTAAATGGAGGCAGGGTAATGCAGGGGGGAGCTGGTGCATGCATTGATGCACTGCCCATTCATCTGAGACTTTTGATAAAAAATAATTATTAATAAAAGAAGTGGAAGGGCAGAGCAGAAACTTCAAGAAAATTGTAAATTACTCCCTGCCAGAAGTTAAATTTTTCATCTGAAATGTAATAGAACTTTATCTATCTATCTATATAGCAATTGATACATTTATCAAAGTTTCTCTTTGCTATAATAATGAAATCACTTATCCGCCCTTGTAAACTATGTTTCTTCAGTGAAAGCCAATTAATTGTCCTTTAAATGTCTGCCTTAACCACCCTTCAAAGGCTGCTCATCCATTAACCAGTCTGTGACTGACACAGAGTCACAAGACTTAGTCCTTTGCTTTTTGCTCCTCTCTAAATACTTTCACTCCCAGTATGACTTCGTCTCTCTCCATGTCTTTAAATGTCAGATAAAACTGGTAGTACCCATAAAATTTTATGTAGTTCCTAGTTCTTCTCTGGACTTGACCCAAATATCTAGGATAATCTTCATTATCTTAGTTTAGATGTCAAGAACCATCACAAAATCAAACATGTCAGTAACAGTGTGTTCGAAATCTTCCCTCCTCAATACCACTTCTCCTCCTGAGTTTTCCATTTCAACAATTCATACTGCCAGTTAATCCTATGATTGAAACTAAAATTCTGGGATCAATTTGGACAGCTTTCTTTTCTTCATACTATAGTATAGATCTCAGTGTTCAACCCATCAGAAAGTCCTGTATTTAAAGTCATAATTACAATCCAACCATTTTTCACCACCTCTAGTGTAAGTGGTCTTCTATCTCCTCTCCCAAATTCTACTCTTACTCTCATCCCATCAATGTCTGCAGAGTTGATAGACTAAGCCTCTAAGAATTGGAAATCAGATTTGGCTATTTCCTCACTTTCTAAATATCTTAACTTACCCTGGTTTATATATTTCTATTTGATCAGGTTATTTGTCAATTTCTGACATAGTCTTCCCTTTAAATGCTCATATGTTGATTATTAAACATATTTTACAGCATCTAATACATTATGATTAAGCCCATTTTGGATTTGAACTCTGAGCTATATGTAAATATGCTATTGTTGCAAATATTTAATATTTTTGTGACTACATACGCCTGTTGTCAAGTTATTTTAGCAAGCTGTGCTTTCCTTTTGAGGATACTCCATGTGGAAATTATTCTTAATCACTGTGAAATTCCCACTCGTTAAAGATGGAGAGGACACAATCTACTGTAAGTTACTTATGTTTGTATTTTCTTTTAAAACTATATCTTTTTATTGTAGCATATCTCAGTAGTATATCTTTCTTTGAGTTTCATTTATTCATCTACCATTACTTGAATCAATGGTAGGTAAAACAGAGACCCTTTAGATGTTTAAATTTTGGTACTAACGTACTTCTCATAATCTTGGGGCACTGCCAACTTTTATAGAAAATTTTGACGTGTGACCGTTCTAAACTGAACATTCACAATGGTGATGATAAGTGACCAGTGTGAGAACGTGCAAGTCATAGTGTAGAAAGTAATGATGCAATGAATAGTTCCTAAATGAGTATGCCAGATTTTAAATAAATGTTGTATATTTATGAGAAAATTTGCTGTTGGAGAATAAATACAACAGCTGCTTTTTAATGATATGTAGAAATTATGATTCTAATCTGTTACATTTAATAGCACAATACATTTGAAAGAATGCACTACTAAGTATTCATGTTACTAAGAATTTTTGCACAATAAGCATCACTAAAATAACTTACATTATGTTTTTGAAAATAGATTGGCATTTTTTTCAACTGGGCTTATTTCTTTCCTTAACAAGTGGCACTGTCAAATAACCATGGACTTGGTTACAGAAAAGGCTTCCATCTTTGTTTTCTTAACTCTTCAAGTTAGGTATCCATGTCTCTACACTATGGATGAAAGTCTTGTTTCTGGGTAAGTGGCATGCCTAGAGTACATTAATACCCCTTTCTTCAAATACTTCAGTAAGAGAATATAATCACCATTGCAAGAATAAACAACAAATCTTTATACATTAAGTAAATGCTGAAAACCATATTGCAGTATTAAAAATAGAATTATCCAGGTACACCTTCATGGTTATGATATTAACATATTTTATTTCAAAATTTTAATTAACTTTCATAATTCCAAGATGTCTTCACTATTTACTATCTAAGTCTAATAAATACTTCTTTTAAAATGGCACCTTAAGAATCAATGTAAAAGGACAATTTAAGGGATATTGAAAAGAAAAATTATCATAAATTTATATACAAATTTAAACATAGTAAACAATTTTTTTTCCAAATCTCCTGATTTTAAAGGTATAATGCAATGTAGCAGAGTGAGTATCTTGGCAATCTCTATAAAAAAAATTTTAAAAAGTGAAAATGTCCAAAACAACTATTTCAGAGCTATGCAAATCAACCAAGTATTCAACAAAGTAGAAAGTAATTATTTATGGAAAACTATTGATTTTGGATAAGAACAGTGGCAACTTGACATGTTATTGCCTGGGATCACTCTGATTTCCTACACAGCTCTTAGCATGGTAGTTTAACTAGAACAGGTGGCTGTGGAAATCAGCAGCATCATTGATAGATATTAGAACATCTGACAAATGTAAATATCCAAAATATATAAGATATGCAACAACAAGAAAACAAATAATCTGATTTAAAAATGGGGAAAAGGCTGGGTGTGGTGGCTCACGCCTGTAATCCTAGCACTCTGGGAGGCTGAGGTGGAGGAATCATTTGAGCTCAGGAGTTCGAGGCTAGCCTGAGCAAGAGCGAGACCCCATGTCTACTAAAAAAATATAAATTAGCTGGACAACTTAAAATATATAGGAAAACAATTAGCCGGGCACGGTGGCGCATGACTGTAGTCCTAGCTACTTGGGAGGCTGAGGCAGGAGGATCGCCTAAGCCTAGGAGTTTGAGGTTGCTGTGAGCTAGGTGATGCCATGGCACTCTAGCCCGGGCAACAGAGTGAGACCCTGTCTCAAAAAAAAAAAAAAAATGGGGAAAAGACCTGAATAAACATTTCTCAATAGAAGATATATATGAAAAAAAATATGTTCAACTTCACTAATCATCCAAGAAATGCAAAGCAAACCATGATATATTACCTATCACCATTAGAATGGCTATTATCAAAAAGACAAAAGATAAGTATTGGTAGGAATATTGAGAAAAGGAAATCCTTACACATCGTCGTTGGAAATGTAAATTGGTACAGTTGTTATGGAAACTGTAGAGAGGTTCCTCAATTATTAAGAACTAAGATATGATTCAGCAATCCCACTTTTGTATATCTGTATACTAAAGAATTGAAATCAGGATCTCGAAGACATATCTGCATTCACATTTTTATTGTAGCATTACTCATAATAGCCAAGATGTGGAATCAACCTAAGTGGCCATAGAAAAATGAATGGATGAAGAAAATGTGAAACAAACACACACACACACTCACACACACATGTAGAAATATTATTCAGTGATTAAAAGAAAAGAAAGCCTATCATTTGCCACAACATGAACAAACTTGGAGGACATTATTCTAGGTGAAATAAACCAGGCATGGAAACACAAATATTTCATGATCTCACTTATGTGTGGAATCTAAAATAGTTGAACTTATAGAAGCAGAGAATAGAATGGTGGTTATCAGTAGCTGCGGGATGGGAGAAATAGGGAAATGTTTGTCAAAGAAAACAAAGTTTCTGTTAGGCAGGAAGAATTAAGTTCTGGCAATCTGATGTATAACATGGTGGCTATAGTTAATAATACTGTATAATACATCTGAAATTTGCTAAGAAATTAGACCTTAAACATTCTCACCACAAAAAAAACAAAAAACAAAATGATGAATGTAAAGTGATAGATACGCTGATTAGATTGATTATGGTAATTATTTCACAAGGTATACATACATCAAAATATCACATTGTACAGGAATACCTCATTTTGTTATGCTTTGTTCTATTGCACTTCACATATATTGTATTTTTTTATAAATTGAAGGTTTGTGACAACTCTGCATCCGGGAAGTTCATTAGCTCCATTTTTCCAAAAGCATGTATTCATTTCTGTGTCACATTTTGGTAATTTCCACAATATTCCCAACTTTTTAAATTATTATTTTATCATCTGTGATGATCTGTGACCAGTAATCTTGGGTGTTAGTACTATATTTGTCTTGCAGCTCCACGAACCAGGCTTTTGTAAGGTGGCAAACAGTTGATACATGTGTATGCTCTGACTGCTCCACTGACTGGGCATTCCTTCATTCTCCCTCTTTTTCCTCATGTATTTCTATTCCCTGACACATAACAATATTGAAATTAGGCCAGTGAATAACCTTACATTGGACCATAAGTGTTCAAGTGAAAGAAAGAGTCACACATCTCTTGCTTTAAATCAAAAGTTAAAAGTGATTACACTTTTACCTAAGAAGGCAAGTGAGAAAGGCACGGTTAAGCATATGGAGGAAGCCCACATAGGTCTCTTGTGACAAACAGTTAACCAAGTAGTGAATGCAAAAGAAGTTTTTAAAAGAAATTAAAAGCGCTACTGCAGTGAACACAAGACTGATGAGAAACAGCCCTATTGACGATCTGGAGAAAGTTTTAGTGATCTGGACAGAAGATCAAATCAGCCACAACATTTCCTTAAACTAAACATAATCCAGAGCAATGTCCTACCTCTTTTCAATTCTATGAAGAGTGAGAGAAATAAGCAAACTGCAGAAGAAAAGCTGGAAGCTAGCAGAGGTTGGTTCATAAGGTTTAAAGAAATAAGTTTTCTCCATAACATAAAAGTTTGAGGTGAAGCAGCAAGTGCTGATGTAGAAGCTGCAGCAAGTTATCCAGAAGATCTAGCTAACACAATTGATGAGGGTGACTACATTAAACAACAGATTTTTAATGGAGACAAAACAAGCTTCTATTAAGGGAGGCTGCCATCTAAGACTTTCATAGCTTGAGAGGAGAAGACAATGCCTGGCTTCAAACTTCAAAGGACAGAATAATTTTCTTGTTGGGCTTTAACACAGTTGGTGACTTTAAGTTGATGCCAATGCTCATTTACCATTGCAAAAATTGTAGGGGCCTTAAGAATTATGCTAAATCTACTCTGCTTTGTTCTGTAATTGGAACAGCAAAGCCTGAATTACAATGCATCTGTTTACAGCATGGTTTACTTAATATTTTAGAACCGCTGCTGAGACATACTGAACAGAAAAAAAAAATCATTCAAAATATTACTACTCATTGATAATACTCTGGTAATCCAAGAGCTCTGATAGAGATTTACAAAAGATTAGTGTTGTTTTCATGTTAACACAACATCAATTTTGCAGTCCATGCATCAAGAAGTAGTTTTGAGTTTTAAGTCTTATTATTAATATTTAACAAATACATTTTGTAAGGCTATACCTGCCATAGATAATGATTCCTCTGATGGATCAGAGCAAAGGAAATTGAAAGCTTTCTGGAACAAAGTTCACCATTTTAGACGTCATTAAGAATATTTTGTGATTCAGGGGAGGAGGGCAAAATATCAATATTAAAAGGAATTTGGAAGAAGTTGCTTTCAATCCAATGACTTTGTCATCCATGCAGTACAAGAAGTCATTGCAGATATAGTGAAAACCACAATAGAGCTAGAATTTGAAGTGGAACCTGAAGATATCACTGAATTTTTGCAATCTCATGATGAACGTTCAATACATGAGAATTTTGCTTCTTATGGATGAGCAAAAAACATGGCTTCTTGAGATGAAATCTATTCATGGTGGAAGTTCTATAAACATTGTTGAAATGACAACAAAGGATTTAGAATTCTATATGGTATTATGTACTGTTTCTATTTTTCAAGTTACCTTAATAAAGCTGAGGGAGGGGGGAGGAAAATTGGTGTCTACAGGCATTGGATAAAGACATTACCAGATAAGAGGAATTAAAAGAAATGAATTGCTAGACAATCTGCTTACCAGAAATATTAAAGCAAGGCTTCTGGGCATAAAGGAAATGTCAACAGTTGATAACACCAATGTATTCAAAGACATGAATAGCACCACAAAGATAAATATTTGGGTGAATATGAAAGTCCATATAAATATATTGTTTTTTTTTCATTATGTTCTTTGTAAGATTGTTTAAAAGAATTATAATAATATGTTAATTGGTTTATATTACATATAATTTGTAATGTACAGGTATACCTCGTTTTATTATGCTTCACTTTACTGCATTTCACAGATGTTGCATTTTTCACAAATTGAAGATTTGTGGCAACCCTGCATAGAGCAAATCTATTGGCATCATTTTCCAACAGCATGTGCTCACTTTGTGTCTCTGTGTCAGCATTTTCAATGATAAAATATTTTTAATTAAGGTATATACATTGACTTTTTAGACATAATTCTATTGTATACTTAATAGAATACAGTATAGTGTAAACATAACTTACATAAACTGAGAAACCAAAAAAAAAAATGTATGACTTGCTTTATTGCAATATTCCCTGTATTGCTGGAATTGAACCCTCAGTATCTCTCTGGTGTGCCTAACAATGAAAATACAAAGGTGGGGAAAAAGAAATTGAGCCATATTGAAGCAAATTCTATATAGTTTAAATAATTGAAGCTATTATTAATCTTAAATTAAATGTGATAATTTAAAGTTCATATTCTTATTCCCAGCGTAACCACTAAGAAAATAGTTCATAAAGTATAGTGGATTTGAATAGATCTTTCTTTAAGGAAGATTTATGTGTGGCCAATACACACATGAAAAGGTGTTCAACATCATTATCCATTATAAAAATGCATAGGAAAATAATGAGGTGTTCTAACTTCCCAAACACTAGAATGATTAGAATAAACTGAAAGGCAATAACAAGTGTCAGCAATGATGTGGTAGAATTGAAGCCCCCATATATAGTTGGGAATGTAAGATAATGTAGCCACTTTGGAAAACAATTTGGCAGTTTCTCAAAATATTAAACATAAAGTTATCATATGACCTAGTAATTCCATGCCTACATATACAGTTAAAAATAAAAGAGTGAAAAAGAATGTGTACATTAAGCATAAGAGAACAAATGGGTAAAACATTTAGCTTACTTACCTGTCAGCAGTAGAAAATATTAGAGTGTTCAGTATGGTGTTATCCCTTGAGGAAATTATCCAGATATGTGATAACAGTACTATCAGATTGCTTGTTATTTGTTTACTAGGGCTGCTGTTACAAATTACCACAAACTTCATAACTTTAATTCACAGAATTTTATTCTCTTACAGCTCTGAATGCTAGAAGTTTGAAATTAACTTGTCAGCAGGGCTATCCTCCCTCTGAAAGCTCTAGGGAAAAATCCTTCCTTTGCCTCTTACAATTTCTGGTGGTCCCAGGCATTCCTAGGCCTGTAGATCAGAATTCCAATCTCTGCCTCTGTCTTTGCAAGTCTGCCTTCTCTCTTTGTCTTGGTGTCTCCTCCAAGGACAATAGCTATTGGATTTAGGGCCCACAGTAATTCAGTGTGATCTTATTTTGATTCTTAACAAATTACATCTTCAAAGATCCTATTTCCAAATAAGACCATATTCCAGGTGATTCCAGGTAGACGTGAGATTTTGAGGAATAGTAGTCAACCCATTATACCTTATAACATATAATGGGAGTATTTTTATTCTTATTGGAATCAGAGCCTTGGACACTATATAAGCCCTTACAGAATGTTTAATTTAATAACAAAGAATCAAGTACAACATTGCCACAGAAACAGGTCACCTTTGTTTGAAAATGTTGCAAAATTTGATTTGTGATCACTAATATAGGCACATGCCACATCATTAGGAGGCAAACAGATTAACAGAGTAATAGGATGTCTTTTTATAGGTGAACCTGATTTCTCAGCACCCGGACACCTCTGAGTTTTTGCAATTCAACATATAGCATATTCATCTACTGATTATTATGTATGCCCCCAACAGTAGAATAAATGGGTGCAAACAAGACTAGCCTTTCTCACTGCCCTCCAGTGTCCCAATTAGTAAAATTATTTTTCTTGTCTCTAAGTCATGAGCTCTGCTAGATTAACAGTTCTGCTTCTCAGAGAGGAAAGCTATGGTTACAGCTATAAAATGTGGGAAAGGAAAAGTATGCCAGGAATATTTTCTCTTGGTGTTTTCAGGCTCTGTAAAAATGATTAATGAATAATTTTCACGACTATGGCCTATCAAAGGCAATGCAAAAGTCTGGCCCAATCAGCTACAACAGCCAAGATGGGGAAAGGATCTCAAAGGACAAAGTTGATGAGTATAAGAATCAGTTGTAGCACAAGGGACTTTTTAGTAGTCAACCCGTATTTAGTCTCTTAAAGAATTTGCAGCTTGTTACCTTCTTGTATAATAGATTCACTGAAAGAATGAAGTGAGTGAGTTTGAGTGGTGAGGAGGACCTTGGCTGGCAGTTTTGGTACCCTACACAGCCTCAATTTTGTGCACTTCTCATTTCAGAAGATAATTCTGCCATAGTTTAGACTCTCCTCATGCTGACGAAATACCACTTTAAGTGTGTGCCACTCCTTTTTCAATTTTTGTCATGGCACTTTCTTTTTTATCAGTGTAGAAGCCCACTCATCACTAGTATAAGTGCAACCTGATAATGAAAGAGATAATATTTCAGAAACATCAACTAATGGGGAAAGGAAAAACTTAATGAATGCTTCAAGCTCCTTTTTCTCAGTGTACACTACAAAACGCAGGCTATATACAACTAAGACAGTACCAATAGAATCAAGTTCCAATAGCCCATGAATTGCCTTCAGTAAGAAATTTATGTTGGCTTATCCTCCTTTCTGCCTCAGTTTCCCTATCTCTCACTTTTGCTTTCTGAGATCATCATCTCAAATAATTAACTGGACTCAAGCCCTTCCTAAATTTCTACTTTCGTCAAAACATTATCTAAGTCATAAAATGTAACATTTCATAATTGACCGTAATAATTCGTAGTGAGGATTAAGACAATTTATGCCCATTTATTTCCTAAAAATAAACCTAGTATTTGATTCTTTTAATCTTTTTTGTTGTTTTTTAAATGAGCACTGCTACGTAAAAGTAGCTCCCAAACATAAAATTGAAAGGCCAAATCCAACAGAATACATTTTCTGCAATTGCCAGTTCCATCCTTTTGGGAATTTCTATAAGTATAAATGATTACACATGAATTCATCAGGTTGAAATTTCCGTTTTTATAATCACTTACTCATATTCAAAGGGATTCCAATTTGTATCACCATTATCATTAATAATAGTTCTATAGGGATCTGAAGATAATTACCATCAATCTGTCTTATATTGTAAGTTATTACTTGTATCCAGAACGGAACTTACAAACTCCTCTCTCGGTTTGTGGTTTTTTTCAGAAGTAGGGAGAAAACAGCAGACAAACGGCTTTATAGAGTACAGGAATGTGGTAAGTCTTAGTTTATTCAAAAGCTCAGCTGAAAAAACTCACTTCTAATAAAATAATCACATAATTTGTCCACAAACTTGGTATTACTTGTCTAAAAAGATAAGATCTTATTCTGCTTGAAATGTTAATTAACTGGAATTTTAAACTTCTTATGTAAATCTATAAATAAAAGAGGATGACTCTAGAAGTGGCAGACACTTTGCTATTAAGGATAGAAAGTGATTTTTTTTTCTGGTTATTTCCAATTCTTTTTCAAATGTGGCGATCTTAACTAAATCTAGGTTACTGTTGGCAAGGGACATTCTTTTGTTGTCTTTACAAAATTCTAGGATATTCAGAATTTTTTAATAAACTGAGGGGTCACACAATGACTCAACTCAGAAGATTAAAAAATAATAAACTTATGCTGAGAGAATCTGCATGAAGGGGCAAATAAGACTTATCCAATATTGTTCTATTGTAGAAATTTGTAACCATTCATACTAGAGACTGAGAAAGTCTGATGAAGAGCACAGATTCTATCTCACAATATATTTTTATTGGGGCAAAACATACATAACATCTGTCATTTTAAAGTGCACAATTTAGTAGTGTTAAGTATATTTACATTGTTGTGTAACAGATATCCAGAACCGTTTCATCTTGCGTATTTGAAACTCTGTACTGATTAAACAACTTTCTGTTCCTCTCCCAGCCTCTAGTAAGAACTATTATGCCTTTTACATGTATGAATTTGACTACTTTAGATAACTTACATAATTTGAATCATACAGTATTTTCCCTTTTGTGACTAGCTTATTGCATTTAGCATAATGTCCTCAAGGTTCATCCATATTGTAGGTTGTGACGTAATTGTCTTTCTTTATAAGACTGCATAATATTTAATTACATATATATATACTATGTTTTGTTTCTCCATTCATCTACAAATGAACATTTGCATTTCTTCTACTTCTTGCTATTGTGAATAGTGTTGCCTTGAGCATGCATGTACAAACATTTTTGGATAAATATCCCAAAGTGTGATTACTAATTACCATATGGTCGTATTTGGTACCATATGGCAGTATTTTAAATTTTTTGAAGAACCATGATACTCTTTTCCATAGAGGCTACTCCATTTTATAAGCTTACCAACAATGTGCAAGAGTTTCAGTTTGTCCATATCCCCACCAATACTTGTCATTTTCCATTTTTGTTGTTCATCTGTTTTTGATAGCATCCATCTAATAGGTGTGAGGTGATATCTCATTGTGAGATGCATTTCTCCAATGATTGGTGATGCTGAACATCTTTTTGTGCATTTGTTGGCCATTTGTATCTCACCTTTAGACAATATTTATGCAAATT
>CAUYRT010038081.1:0-26069 GCA_963574885.1 Lepilemur ruficaudatus | reverse complement strand
GAGTAGATTTTTGAATGTAACAAGATAGGTCAACTTGAGTGGTAATATATTTTGGGAGATCAGCTCACTATAAATTGTGACTGTAAACATTATACTGTAAATGCTTTGTAGTTTTCCCCCAATAAAAAAGAAAAAAAAATGCATTTGTGGTACACCTGCTCAATGTATTAATAATTCTTTACTGTGCTTTCAAAGCACGGGCTAGATATATCTTCTCCAAGATATATTGTGCACTAACAGAGCAAGTCTCAAAACTATTTATATAGATAGTATGTTCCAATTTTTTATTTTAAAATTTTCAAATTGTGTGTGTGTGTAGATAAAGTACCAGAGAGTTACTCACCATAGTAAATTATCCTTGGAAAGTAGAGATAAAGCGGCAACTCCCTTTGTAGCCTTATACTTTTCAATATTATTTAAAATTTTTATAATGACATGAATTGTTTTTAGAATTTTTAAGGAAAACAGCTGAAGAAAAATAACATCCAAAGACACTCTAACTATGTTCCTGTTATGAGTACCAACCCAAGTCTCAAGGATCCCTAATATATCATATTTCCCTTAAAATCTCAAATTCACTTCATGGCCCTTCTCTTGGAATAGAGATTCCTTCACTGGAGTGGATACAGGGTTTTACACTGAGGCTACGAGTTTCATTTCGGACTCTCTTCCCAATTACTCTGTCTTACTCATTTCCAGACAACTATTCCCATGGAGACAAATCTGACCTTTGGTGGCAGTCACACGGAAGAAAGCAGTACACACTCACCAAGGCAATGGGCTTGCAGTGCCTAAAGCAATACAGAGTGAGTTAAAGAAAGCTGGCAGACACTACACCCCACCACCTGCTGTGAACAGTGTTCACACAACCTCACCAGCCAGGCTTGCCACTGCTTGGTCATTTGCACTAAGGCCCAGGAAGCTGGAGAATTCTGGAAAAAACATTAGCCACACACCAGGACTTCTGTCAGCTGAGCACTGTAAGCACAAGAAATTAGGCTTGGTTTTCCCTGAGAGCAAAAGCGCTGCCTTCCAGGATCACTGTCAAGCTCACACAAGAGTCTGCATGCCAGAATTTTGTGAATCGTTAAGTGTCCTTCTGATGTATAGAATCTTCTCACCTTAGTAATGTTCCAACACTTTCAGTTTTCCTGACTTCCACTTTCTTGGCGAAGTCTTTAGTAGAGATACAGTACTCTTGGGCTTACAGAAAATATCCATTAGCCCTTGTGGACTGTTTATTTCTTTATAAAGGGAATTCATGGCAACACTTGTCTGCTGACTGCCCATGGTGTGCTGGTAAATGTTTAACAACCGGCTCCCTAGAGAAACTACACCCTGGTTTGAAATATTTACCTATTTCCACAGTGTAGCTACAACTCCCACGGTGTATTTCGAGCTATCAACAAAACATCACTGAATATCAATTGGGAAGAGATGTGTACAGTATATAGGTCTTTGGGCCTTTCAGAGGATCAGAGTATTTCTACCTTGGGCCCATGGTATTTCTACCTTGATAACAAGAGAAATAGTACAGTACAGTGATTAGGAAGCAAAGAGTTATGAATATTTATGACATTTTTAAACATTATTTAATCATAAATTTATAAAATTTCATTTCTAATAGCTAGGTTTAACAGCTGGCTCACAAAATTTCTGGAAAATTTTAACAATTGGCTTTTGCAAACCAATAGAAGCCAGATCCAGCACACCCCTGAGATTGCTACACTGCAAGATGCTATGGCTATTATTTTTCCTGGGAAAATGACAGTCATCATTTTCTTAACAAAAATCCAATTCTCCCTTTGTTTTTGACAGTACGTATATATTACATATTTGTATGGCAACAGGAAGTGTCTGTATTCACGGCTCCTTGGTCTTAGTGCAATGTGTTGCAGACAAGGAAAGGCATGGATGTTGGAGACAAATAGACCAGTGACAATATATAATTTAATTAAACCCTGGCCTTTAATTTAATAATATTTACGACCTGTTAGATTGTTGTAAAAATAAAAAGAGATAAAGCAGGCAGAGACTATACTTAAACACAGAGCAAGCGTGAAGTAGAAGGATTGATACACGTAAACCACCTGGCAGAGAACAAGGGCTTAAATCATGTTAGTACCTTCTCACTTTAACAAGCACCCATAGATTCCCAGCTATTTGATGGGAGCTATTTGGAGAGACCCGTAGAGCCAGCAGCATCGCGACACAGCAGGTGAATCCAGCTTTCCTTTCCTTTTTACCTGATTTGGGCATGAGGCTGGGAGAAACCCTGACTTTATCATCCTGGTGCCTGGCAATGGCTAGTAGTTTAACCTTCTCAATTAGAGCTGCCATCGTAGGGCAGAAGGTTTAACAGATAGAACTGTCCTGGGTTCGTGGTGATATTATTTCTCTGGGTTAAAGGTTACATACCCAGTGCTAGTCATTCTTGGGGAAAATCCCATTCTCACCCAGCTTTGTGGCTTAGCCAGGTCCTACGCCTGCACATAAGCTAGTCGAAAGGAATTTAAAACAAAATTTTTAAACAGGAAAACTATCTATTACAGCAATTTAAATTCTTCCCTAATTAATTGACCAAATCATATGCTTTATACACATTAATGGGTTTTTTTAGAACATCAAAATTTCATTCTAAAATGTATTTGGGAAAATATGCAGGTGAAATTACCAAAAAATTGTTTAGAAAAGAAGCAACAGAGGAATGCCCAGCTTTCCCAGGAAGCAGCAGATTATGTTTGAACAGCAACAAAAATAACTAAGGCCTATATAACAACTCACGATACAATAAAGCAAAAGAAGCATTCAACGAAGGGAGGAAGCTGGAATGCCCTCCCCTCCACTCTATTTCAAATCGAAATCTCTTTTCAAGTCCTAGCCTGGTTCCCAGAGGCCCCGGGAAGCCTTTTTGGACCTACGTCTCCTGAATGTTCACATCAGTAGAACTTGTTTGCTCTGCTCCTATGCTTGTACTTTCATCACACTCTGTACTGTCGTCCTTTGTAGAGATTTAAGTTGTCATATTTCAACATCTTCTGTTTCTGAGGGCAGAGAGCAGGTACCGTCAGCCTCAGGTGACAGGCACTCGAGCTTCTACGTAAGCCTCACCAGTAGAGGCACCCACCTTGCGAATGAGTAAATGCAACAAACGAGTGAACAACCATGGATATGGGCAAAACACGAATCCTGGGGCCCTCAGTTTCCTCGCCTGGTCTCACACAAGGAAATTTCATTAATGCAACTTAAAAACAAGACTTTTGCTATAACTGCAGTTTATTTGTCTGGTCCACTGTGACTGACATCTCTGGAAAGTGACCTGCCTGCTCCTAACAACCCGTCCTCACCCACGTGGATAATAAAACAGCCAAGACAGGATGCCTGGTATGCATTTCTGATGTTATCCTTTGACTTCTATTTTGTTCTCTAGTCCCTCACTCTTCTAGGACAGTGTTTTGTAATGTGAGGTCGTCGGATCACCTCATCAGATCACCTGTGGCCCTAGTTAATATGCAGATTCCTGGGCCCCTCTTGCAGGTTTTTGGATCAGATTTTTGTGGGTGAGGCAAAGCCTGCATCTGCCAGGTTAATTCTTATGTACTCTAAGGTCTGAGAATCTCTTATTTAGAAAAGAGGGAACGGAAATGAATGTGCCAAGTGCCTCCTATAGGCCAGGTACTTGTGTTTACAATACCTACGTTGAGGTTTACAATACCATTAAAGGTAGACTTTATTATTATCTTTCAGTGACAGGTCTTTGGCACCATTATATTAATCAGACAAGTTGCCAAAGGCTCCACAGTGAATTAGTCCTAAGTCTAGATTCCAAAGCAAGCACATCAGACCCCACGACCTCAGTTCTTCCCATGATGTCACACTACATACCCCACTCTGACCAAGAGGATCCTCTCATTTGCATACATTTGAGGTTCCAGGTTCCAGCTGATAATTTTCTCTATTGACTCAAAGCGACCTCTGTGATGCCACTCTGCAACTCATTTGACACAAGAGTTAAAAATCTCCAAAAACTCCTGGGAATTCCACATCCACTTGTGGATGCTACAGGGAGCCCATGTGCTTATATACTCTCTCCCAACTGTAGTGCCATGTGACCTGGGGCTATGTGTCCTCCACACCCATCCCCAATACACACACGTGCACACACACACAATGACACCCTGCCTTACCAGGCACTCTGTACAGACATGTGCTACCATGGGAACGTGGGCACAGAAGACGTAGCTGGTTCTCCTCTTTCCTTTATAGATATTTTCAAAACAGTGTTTCTGTGGCAATATCTTTTTTAGCCTCCTTGTTTCCTTGACTACAGGTTGAGAATGATGAAAAGCCTTTGGATGCCTTTTAGAAGGTTTTTCTCCACTGGGCTTGGTGACTGAATAACTATATTTCTATTCCTGAGTCAAAGTCTATTCTATTAATTGTATCATTCATCTCTTTGCAACAGAATCTCAGAATATGTTTGCATAAAACCTCCCCACCCAAGAATTTAGGATCATATTCCGCTCTTTACTGCACCAAGCACAAGCCTCTCTTCTGCTTTCAAGGGTTGGCCTTGCCTCAGCCTTCTCCACCTAAACCTTCCCCCACCACCTTTGTTCCAGACCCATGTGATATGGTATTTCCAACCTCTATGCCTCTGTTTATGCTGGTTCTAATGTAAGGTTCTAATCCGATTCCTGATAGACCCCCTGAGTGATTTTGAGCAAGTTGTTAAATCTCTCTAGGCCTTTCTCTTCACTCCCTGTAAATAGGCTCCATTGCTCGTAAGAGCTACCATTTGCTAAGGCTTCCTTTGTACCCACTGCCCTAAGGGTTTTACACGTTTCCTCAAATTCTTCTAATACCCATTCAAGGGAACATTATTGTCCCCATTTTCCAATTGAGGAAACTGAGACTGAGAGAGACCAAGTCAATTGCCCAAAGATATATAACCAGTGAGGAGCAAAGAAAGGATTAGAATCCAGCTTTGCCTAACTTTAAAACCCAGCCTTTCAACTACTTGCTATGCTGTTCTTCAAAGACCTTTCCAACCCTAAAATCTATGACTTTATGAAACCTTCCCAACCTTTGCTCCCTCCAGCTTATGCATCGTCCGCCCCTTGGAGGCTTTGAATGACTTTTCCATAATCTGTCCATCTCAGCACTCCATCTGATTGAACACTTGAATGTAAACCGTCAGACACGTTCCCATAATTTTTCAGTGGGAGTTCTTCTTGTCTTCCTTCCAGATGAAACCTTGAGAAAAGGAACCGAGATGAGTACTTCTCGAGCTGGTCCTGGGCCACAGAAAGCAGACAGAGAAGGAACAGAGAGGTAGCTGGCATTTGTTTAGCACCTGTGCTAGCCTAGGTGCTTTACATGTCATCTCATTTACTCCTTGAAACATATTCAAAGTATGAGCAGTTTTGTTTTTGTAAGCGAGGAAGCTGAGGCTTAGAGAGGTTAAGTAGCTCACTCCACAATAAGTGGCTGAAGAGAACTTAATAAAGTCAGTGTGATTACAAAGCACAAATTCCCTGCTATAAAAATCTGAACAATGAAGGACAACAAACATTACGATTTCCTTTCTCTTTTAGCCATTCCTCTAAATATCAGTACCATGTGGGTATTCAATTCCACACCATATTCTAAATCACTATATTGTTATCAATGTCCAAAGAGCTCTAACAGCAAATATTCGACGGAAACTGAGAACAGTGAAACTAAGCCAGTACAATAAGATGTTCACTTATAATAATCATTGATAATATAGCATTATAGATATGCCCTGGAAAGCAATATAAATGATGAAGAAGTAATTACAAAGCATTACAACTTATCACAAGACTCCATTTTTGCACAATTCCTGGCGGTCCCAGCATGCCTTTCCAACCTTATCTTTAGTTGCTTCATTTTGACCATGGTACCGCTGTCTCATAGGTCCTGCCTCCAGACCCTTTTGTTTATTTATTTTTCCACTTGAAATGCCCCCTCCCCTACCTCTACCCATGCAAATCTTACCTATATTCAAATGTCACTTTTTCCATCAAGTCTTCCTTAACCTCCTTCTCCTCCCCATTTGCTAGCTAGCCCCTCCACACATGCTAATAAACACACAGATGTTTTCTACCCAATATTCCATTCTGCTCTCCTTTCTGCACTTACAAATAAACCACATTTCATAGACATTCACTTACTTGGACCATATGGCTGATTGATGCCAATAGAATGTTGACAGAAGTGATATTCGTCATTTCCAGACTATAGTGGCTTTATAGTATGTCCACAAACTCTTTGATACTGCTCCTTTCAAGAAATGGAGCATAATTCCCTTCCTCTTGAGTGTGGGTTGGACTTAGTGATTCTTTTCTAAAGAAAAAATATGGCAGAAGTGGCAGCATATGACTTCTGAGACCAGATCATAAAAGGCATTAGAGCTTCCACTTTGTGTGTGTGCTCTCTCTGTCTGCCCGTCCCCCCGACCTCCGTCTCTCAGATAACTGGCTCTGGGGGAAGCCAGCTGCCATGTTGTGAGAACACTCAATCAGCACAATGGAAAGGTCCACATGGCAAGGAACTGAGGCCTCCTGCCAATAGCCAGCAAAAAACTGAGACCTTGTGCCAATAGCCACATGAATGAGCCCTCTTAGAAGAAAATCCTCTGATCTCATTCAAGCCTGCAGATGACTGTACTCTGGGCAAACCTTGATTGCAGCCTGACGAGAGACCCAAAGCCAGAACCAGTTAAGCTGCCCTTGAATTCCTGACCCACAGAAACTATGTTGATAAATATCTGTTGTTTTAAGCTAATAGATAACTAATAGATTAATAAATAACATATATGGTCTTAGCTACAAAACAATCCATCCCATATTTCGCACACACTCTTTTTTCCTACTCTTATACTTTGAAGCAATGATTCTGAAGCTCTAGAAGGCCATAGGATAGAAGGAGCCAGGGCCCCTGGGTCACTTGGGTGAGTAGCACTCTAGAAAGCCACCCCTATCATGTTAAACCATGAAATTGGGGCTAGTTTGTTACAGTAGCTAGTGCGACTTATTCTGTAATATATCTTCCTTTTTACTTCTCATATCATCTATTGTCCTTTACCACCTATAATTATTTGCAGAAATATCATTTTTTATTCTAGTCTGCAACTTGCTTTCTTTTTAAAATGAAATATTGGTATGGTTTGAATGTGTACCCCAAAAAGCACGTGTTAGAAACTGAATTGCCATTGTAACAGTATTAAGAAGTGAGACCTTTAAGATGTGATGAGGCCATGAGGGTTCTGCCCACATGAGTGGATTAATGCCATTATTTCAGGAGTAAGTTTGTTATTTCAGGAGTGGGTCCTTTATAAAAGGATAAGTTAGTGTGCGCATATGGTAGTAAAACTCAATGGAAATCAAGCCAGTGGGAGCGGGGAGGAAGGGATGAGTAAGTTCATGCCTAATGGGTACAATGTGCACTGACTGGGTGATGGGCACATTTATAACTTTGACTCAGACTATACAAAAGCAGTTCATGTAACCAAAATGTTTGTACCCTCGTAATATTCTAAAGTTAAAGAAAAAAAAGAAAAAGAAAAAGAAGAAACGTATGAGTTCGTCCTCCTTCATGCTCTCTCTGTTTTGCACTCTCTTGCCCTTCTGCCTTCTGCCATAGGATGCCACAGCAAGAAGGCCCTCACCAGAAACAGCCCCTTGATCTTGGACTTCTCAGCCTCCAGAACTGTGAGCCAAATAAATTTCTGTTCTTTATAAATTACCCAGTCGCTGGTATTCTGTTATAGCAGCACAAACGGACTGAGGCAAACATCAAATGAGAGATTACAAGATGCTTGGTAGTGTGTGCTTTACCAACATATCTCAGTTATCTCACAACAACCCTGTAAAGTAGACATTATGTGACTGATTTTTCAGAGGTGAAATCTGAGCCTGAGAGAGGTTAAATTGACTTGCTCACATCCCAGAAGAGGCCAAGCTGACAAATGTCCTGATTCCTGAACTCAAGCTCAGACACTGGGATATGCTCCCTCCCAGTTATCCCTGGATCCCACACAGCGCCTAACAAAGTGTCTCACATCCCGCTGTTGTTTAATTAATGTCTGTGACTGCATGAGTAAGTGAATGAACACAGTAATATGTTCAGTGGAAATGTCACGAAAGTTCACAAATAATCAAGAAATCCTGTTGTTCTAAAATGATTTTTTCCTCATACAAATGGCCCTTTTTACTTGCATGCATCTGAACTTCAGGGTATTAGTGGCGAGAACACATAAAGAGACTCATTCACTGGATGAAAAGCATGCTTAGAGAGTATGAAGAAATTCTTCGTAATGTCTATATTTTTAGATCAAGAGCTTCGAGTGCTTCAGGACATCAAACAAATTCAGGACTTTTCTGAAAAGCCGACTGATTAAGGAAAGCTGCCGAAATCTGCAGGCACCTTTGAAGGAGAGGACAGCGACAGCACCAATGGGTGCCGGTTTCACTAGAAACCTGTGTCCATTCACAGGGCCCGGCTGGAGAACCTCGGCAGCATGACAAAGGCCGAATTGTTCTCTCCAGAACAACATGATAATGCAGTGAAAGAGTGGGTGCCCTGTGGACGGAGGAGAAAGGGCAGTAAATGAGTCGCTGGCACCGCCACAGTAGGTCAGCCTTGACAAAGACGACGGCACTCTCTGCCAAAAAACTGGTCTCAGCAAACTTGCTCCGGGAGTGAAAACTCTATCAGATTGAAGCTAAAAAAAGCTAAGTTTCCAAAATATGCAGCCAGTGCACCATGAGAAAAAGAAGACTATCCCTACCTAGGGAGGGTAGATAAGTAATGAATCGTCTCAAACTCTTTTGATGAAAGCAAAGCCCAGGTCTTCCTTTCTGACTTGCTCAGAATTAGTATTCTTCACCCCAAGTCATCGCCCTGTCTCCACTTCAGGTTTAGGCCTATCTCCATTCCAGTTCTCCCAAACGAAAGCTTAAACACTTTTTTCTGATATGAAAGATGTTGAAGTGGTTAACTTTGGGAAGAGAACTGGGCGTGGGGCAGGAGGAGGGAGATGCTTGTTCTCATGTTTACCTGCTCATACCAGTGTTTTACCACGAACGCTTATTAATTTTACTTTTCTAATGTCAGAGTGCATCAAGGTGGTGACTATGACCACTTGGGTCTTTGTTTTTCTATTATTCTGTTTCAAAAGAACAGTTTTTGAAACTTTTATAATTACAAATCTCTGCCCCCAAACAACAGTTATTGTTCCCATAAATACAGGCCCTACTTTTCAGGGAAGTTCCTTAGAGTGGAATACCACAGAATACCTTCACCAAACAGGAAAGGAAACCCCAGGTTATTGGATTTTTCATAATTTTAGTATTGTTTAAAATGGCATAACCATATATTATTCTTTTATGTAGATCAATGGTTTTCAACTAAGGGTGATTCCCCCTAGAGGACATTTTTAGAGTTCTAAAAACATAATGTCTAAACTATAAATTTAGAAACACTTTTAGTTCTCATAACTGGGCAGGGGAGGGGGGTGGTCCTCCCAGCGTCTAGGGATAAAGGCCAGGGAGGCTATTGCCAACTATCCTACAGTGCACAGAACAGTCCCCACAACAAAGAATTATCTGGCCCAAAATGTCAATAGTGCCCAGGCTGAGAAACCCTGATACAGATAAAAATGATTCAATTATATAATATAATACATTGAAATTTATCCTAAATTTATGCTCAATGAGATGGGGAGGGGGCAACCATTTCTTACTTGTTTGGATGACACACCAATGTGAGGTTGAGATTGGCCAGATTTGGGGGCAGGTGTTTGTGTCTGTGCTTCTTGGACATGCAAGACACTTGATAGATGCTGTGAAATGGAATTGAATTGATCCCTGATTCTTTTTCCATTTATTTCATAAATATCTGTTGAATCTCTACTATGCTATCAGATAGACACAGCTTTAAGAGAGCTGGCTGTTCAATCCTGAACATACTCGCTCTTAATCAGAAAGAGAAGTGTCCATTTATGAATATTACCATCAATATTCTGGTCAAGATATGTCTTTTGAGAACCTAAATGAAATGAGAATGAAACTGAAATGTTTAGGTTCCTTATATACTAAGTGCGCATTCAGGTAATTTCCAGGGTGGCTGATTTTGTGGTTCTATAATTATAAATAAACTCCTACCTCTTTGGGAAAGCCAGGTCCTCAAAGGGCACCAATTCAAGGGACTAAAAGAGGCTAAACAAGCCAAACAAGTAAGAATTTAGGCCTGGGACATGGGCAAGAGCTTCTGGTACTTGCGCTTTGTAATTTCTGACTGGTCCCACCCTAACCAGTTGTCTCAGGACAGGAAGTGCTCCGGACTTCCCTTTGTATCTAGAATAGTTGGAAGGATGTGAGTGTGTGGTCCCAGGGGCTGGACTTGGCTCCCCATTCAGGATGGAGTCATTGGGAAAGTTCCCAAACCATCCGTCCCCGAGTAGTCACGAATCCACACTTAATTCCCCCCATTAAAGTAAGCCTCAGGAAAATATTTTCCCTTAAACTTAAAGAACCTCAGCAGGATGAATTCCCTCAGAATTCATAGTAGTTGTAGCGTTATTGATCCAGGAACAATTGAATTCTTTGAATCAGTGCCTAAGAACACAAAAGAAGCCCCTGCACATTTTCACAGGTCTCTGCGGATTTTCCCATTCCAATGAAAGCAAGTTACACTTTTTTTAAAATTTTGCAAGAACACCATTTCCAACCACCAATGTAACCACTTAATACAGCATTTTTGTTTATAATTCAGAAAGATGGTTTTTTTTCTAATAACGAAAAAAAAAAATTATAGCTACAAAGCACTAAGATCAGAAAAATACATTTGCAAAAATATATTGGAAATATAATTCTCTCCTAATTTTTGGTTGCCTTCAAGGAAAACTTTAAGTTGGAAGAGCAGCACTGTCACCAGCCTACTGGGCCAAAATCAAAACTGGTTCAGGGCTGGCTGAACCCACTGAGATGAGGTCAGAGCAGTGCAGGCTGGCCTCCCTGTGGGGGTGGAGGGCTGAGTGGGATTCTGTCTGCCTCAGCCCATCCTGGCTGTGAGGAATCCTAGTGGGCCCTGCCTCCCACTCCAGCTGACTTAGCTTACAGCCCACCTCCCACTCTGTAGGTCATCAAAGCCCAACTCAAGGTTTGAGGTGCCCTGGAATGACCTGGAACTCAGACCCTTTGGGGCCGTAGGAGTGGGTGCTGGGTCTAGGACCAGCCAAAGAGTCCTGGATCAATCCAACAGCTACTCAAATCCAAGGGCTTTGACTGGAACCAGAAAAATTACCGGAATGCAGTAAACCATTCAGCCCTGGGTCAGTCACAATAGGTGTTCAGAACCCCCGGTCCTATGTAATCAATCAAAGACAGACAACGTCCACTAAGAATGAAAACCTCGGCAGGCTCGCTGGCTTTAAATCACGCCTGTGTCGCTCTGGAGCTATGGAATGAGTTAAACCTCAGCATGTTCCTTGACTTTAACTCATTCCAGTTTCTCAAATGAGAACAAAGAAAACATCAGAAGTTATCCATCAGCAGGCGAATATGCTCCACACTTGGCTACGTGTTGTATTTTCACCCTTAACTCAGAATTTCCTTTCGCTTACAGATTTAATGCAAATCCTTTGTTTTGTTAGATGATGGCGCACATATTTGGTTCTTAACATGTAATATGCTGGGTTTACTACGTGTTGGCAGTGTCCTAAGTTCTTTTTATACACTAATGTACTTATACATTATATATTTATCCATCTATACATTTATATAATGTGTATATTTATAAAGGTACATAGATATATACATTTCAACAAGATGTACATATTAAGGGATTGAATAAATTCCAACAAAGGGAACACTTTTTTAGTTTCTTTGTGATTGAATTTATTTTTAATGTTTTTAATTGCTGAAGTAATATCTGCCCATTTTAATAAAGAAAAAGTGAATAATCCTATTGTCTCCAGTCCATCTTCCCGAGGGAACAGCAATGTTTACCAGTGTTTACCAATGTGAGGTAAGCCTTCTGAGGGAAATTCTAAAGAAAAAAAAAAGTTTTAAAAAGAAACCTAAGTCTCAAACTGATTAGAATGAGATAAAGAATAATATTCTTTCTAGAAAAGAAATAAGGAATGAAGTGGAAAACAAGATAAAGGAAAGACTCATACCCTCAACATGGAAAGAGGGTTAACAGTACGGCTGTGGCTGAATTTTTAAATTGATGCTGTGAGGTAGGAATGGTGAAGAACAAACCACGTGTCAGCGTACACCTGGGAGAAAGGTGGAGGGAACAATTTGAAATTTCAGGCTTTTCATAATTGATCAGTGAGTTTTAATTGCTATGTAGAGGTAGCAAACACCTAGGAGTTCTTTTCAACAGGCATTTCCTCTCAAGAGTTTTGTCACATGTCCTTTTGAAATTAAACCAGTTACCTCCGGCTCATATACCCTAAGGATCCCCAAGATTGCATTTGAACATTCTGCCAATGCAAAAAGGAAATCGCATCCCTCTTTCCTGGAGAGGGCAATTGAATGGCCTAAGAGGAAATTTTCAAACAGTCTGTCCACTGAGACCTAGCATTTTCAAAATACCTATGTTCTCCCCTGTGATGTGTGCAGCAGACACTTGGCCCAACCTCCAAGAAGGCTTCAAAGCCAAGAGAAGCTCACAGGTGCACTGGAGAATGGGATTTAGGGTGTCCTGTGCCAAAGGGGTAGACTGTGGGACCTAAAGTGTAGCACAACATAGCAGTGAAGATTCTGAGTGGAGGGATTAACTGAAAAATAGAGAAGGGAGTAATCAGGGCAGAAAAATACTATAAACCTTGCCAGACCCATTGCAACCCTCGGCATAAAGCAAAGGCTTCAGGCCCCCGGGACCACCCTTCCAGCTGCAAAAATGTTACAGACTGAGCATCTTTGTCTTCCAAAGAGACCAAAACAAAGATCAAATAATCAAGGGGGCGTGCAGTGGGAATACAGAACTCCCTAACTTGCTGACCTTAGCCTAACATGTGATTTGGAAGTTTTGTTGTATCACATAGTAATCAGTCTCTTGGCCTTTTAAAAATACATGTGTTAATAGTTATTGCATATCTGCATAGAGCTCTCTTAACCTCTCCCCATAGCTAATTAATAATTCTTAAAGAGAGCAGATGTCTTGATTTAAACTTCAAAGTGTTGGAAATAACAATGGATGTGATCAAGATGGTGTTTGTCTAAGGCTGTGGCTTGGCACCCTGGCTGTGAATGAGAATCACCGTAAGAGTTTTAAAACATTGATACCTGAAATCCACCCTCAGCAATTCTGACTTGATTGTTCTGGGTTGAGGGCAGGTTACCCATATTATTTTAGAAGTCTCCCAGGTGGTTTGAATGTGCAGGTAGATGTGAGAAACACAGGTCTAAGGGATTTAGGATCACTGGGATCCTAATCCCTTCCTAAATAACCACCACTTCCTATGAGGTGCGCAGAGAAGAAAACAACACAAGTAACCCTTTATTATGAGCTTTTGTCCCAAGTCTCACTGCAGCACTATAGCGAGCTAGGCTGGACCTAATGAAGGATGCTTCGCGTGTGCCTAAACAGCCAAAGCCAAAGCTGACTGAAGGGCTGACTCTTCCTCTCCATCCCCAAGTTCAAACCCAGGCCTCAGTTCTTTGCCACTACAGTAAGAGGAACAACCACACCCCTCAGCAAGAAGCAAGAGAACGAACATGAGAGAAACTAGAGAATCCTTCTCAAGGAGTGGTGCTGGCCTGGGTCTCTCTTGGGTAGACAGTGACGAGAAGGATGCGGAAAGGTGCAGAGGGACGCTGGCCCTCAAGGGTGCTCCTCTACACCCGTACAGTTTTACCCTGGAAGAGGAAAAGAGAGGATGAAGACACAGCTGGGGCTTCCCTCAGGAAGCAATGCCAGGCCAGGCCTGAATTCTCCAGGTTCCTGAAGGAAGAAAGAATGAGGTGGAGGGGGGTGGTGAACAGAAGTGAAGCCTAAGCCTTCTCCAAAGAGGGTAATGCCTCCAGCCTGTCACTGCTGTGGCTGAATCGCAGACACTCGTGAATAAGGAGGGGATGGGAAGAGACAGAAACACCCAGTACCATGGCACGCCAAACTGGGGCCCATCTGGACACTACCCCAAACACCTAGGAACACTGCATAAGATACAGACAAAAGGAAATTTTGATACACAGCCAAACTCAAAAGGGAAAAAGTTGAAATCAAAAATTGAGAAGGTTCTAAAGTGAGAGGAGCAGGCCCATGAACTGGCCCGTGGTGGTCCTGGAGACTACCGAGCCAAGATATGGGCCTGGTAATAAGTGAAGGGTCAGGAGATGTGACCTGGGGCTTAAGAACAATGGGAAGCTGTGTCAGGACCTTTGCACAAAAGTAGGACCGTCAGAGAGCTGCTCTTCCTTCCAAATGGCTTAGAAAAACTACCCCCTGGGTCAGGGATGCAACGAGACAGTTTGTCATCTGCCAGGGGCATTGAGTAGAAAAAAAAAAATCAAGACTGCAAAAGAAAAGTCTCTAGTAAGAAATCAAAACCACAAGTCAATGGAGGTCTGAGGTCCAGATTACATCATGTATGTGTTGTCAGAATCCCAAGCCAAGGAATAAAGGTAGAAAACTAGATTAGGAGGAATGAAACTCCTAGTCCACAGAAACAAATACAAAACTGGCCCAAAGTGATATTCCACAATTCAGGAGGCACAAATATCTCAAATATGATAATGAACACCTGCTAAAAATGGCTCACAATAAAAATTTATAAACCACTCAGGATAATAAACAAGGGAGAGTCAGGAGAGACAATAAATGGAAGAAATCACACTGTCAGAATAGCAGGTAATAAGATAACCATAAAGAGATTATTACATATGATTAAAGGGATTAAAAATTTTGCTTGTTTTAAAGGAACAGACACAAGGAGAGAGCAGGACATAATGAGTAAAAGAAAAGGCAGTTTTGAAAATGAACCAAAGAGATTGACTAGAAATAAAAACTATTGTCATTGAAATTAAGAATTTAATAAACTGGTTACACAGAAAATGCAACCTAACAGAAGTGAAAATTCTTGATCTAGAAGATACAGAGGCAAAGAAATTTTCTAAACTACATCCCAGGGAAATTAGAAGATGTAGAGAGTAGAATGAGAAAGTGTGGCATGCGTAATGGCAATTCTAAAAAGAGAGAATAGAGAAAAATTGAGAACGTCGGACTTCGGAGCCATAGTAACTGAGATTGTTACAGAATTACAGAAAGACATGAGGGCTCAGAGTCAAGAGCATAGCAAGTATCACGCAGGATAAACAAAAGTAAATCCATCCCTAGAAACACTGTAATGAAATAGAGTGCCAAGGACAAAAAGAAAATCTTAATCCAATCAGAAAGAAAATATGAAGTACCTACGAAGGAAGAACAATCAGAAAGAGTTGTAGTCGAACACTCACAGCAGCACTATTCATAATAGCCAAAAACTTGAGCAATCCAAATGTCCACCAACTGCTGAATGGGTAAATAAAATCTGGCATATCCATAATATAATACTACTCAGCATAAAAAGGAATAAATTAATGATACATGCTACAACATGGACGAACCTCGTAATCATTATGCTGAGTAAAAGAATCCAGAGACCACATACTGTATAGTTCCGTTTATGAGAAATTTCTAGGAAAGGCCAATTTCTATCTGGGGATTGCCTCGGGCTACAAGAGGAGCTAGGTGCAAATGGTCATGAGGGAACTTTTTTGGGATGATGAAAACTGTTCTAAAACTGGATTGTGGTGATGATTGCACAATATTTAAATTTACTAACAATCACCAAATAGTACACTTACAATAGGTGAATTGTATGGTATATAAATGATACTTCCATAAAGCCGTTGATTGAATCTGTCAACAACAACAGTAACAAAATGTACAAGGCCCAGATGACTTTATAAATTAGGTTTTGCAAAATCTTTAAAGAATGTATAACCCCAATCCAATACAAACTATTCCAGGAATTAGAAAAGAGTGAGTGGCCCCGTCATTTAAGAGGCTAATATGAGACTGAAATCTAAGCGTTCTGACGCCAAGTGCAGACTCTTGTTCATTATACACCTGCCTCCGTCTCTGTGTCTGACGAGCTGGGAAGGGTTTCTTAAACAACACAGAAAATGCACCAACCCTAAAGGAAAAGATGGATTTCGACTACATTAAAATGTAAGATTATTGTATGACAAAAGACACCATATGTAAAGTGAAAGGCCAAAGCCCGAGAGCAGATATTTGCAACTCATACTTTCAACCAAGAAAAGATTCGTGTCCCAAAATAGAAGGAAATACTACAAATCAATAAGAAAAGACAACCACCCAAAGGAAAAATGAGCAAAAGACCTAAACTGTCACTTAATAGAAGAGCAGCTTCTAAAGACCAATACACATGAAAAAATTCTCACCTTCTCTAGTGATCAGGAAAATGCCAATTACAATCACAAACGAGACACCATTTCACACTTACCAGAATGACTACAATCACAAAGTTTGGTAATACCAAATATTAGCAAAGATGTTGAGCAACAGGAACTCTGAAACGTGACAGGGTGTTATTTTGTACAACCACTTAGAAGAGCAATTTTACAATATCTGTTAACGTAGAAGGTGCTCATACCCTTCAAGGAAACAATATAACCTTCGGTTATATGCTGCTCAGACAGGTACAGAATGAGGGATATATAAGGGCATACATTGCAGCATTGTTTGTAATGTGAATAGGTTGGATGGTTTAACATCCAGACAATTGTGGTTTCAACCTCATACAATGAAATATATCTCAGTTAAAATGGATAAATACTTATTTAGGTTGGTGCAAATGTAATTGCAGTTTCAGGCCATAAATGTTAAATCATTATAATTAGGCTCAAATACATCTTTAATAATCAAAATAGGAACCATTATACTCACCGCATTTTTGCCAACAACAAATAAGTTTGTTTATTCCCGTAGTGTAAAAATCAGTGCTTCAGGATTCAATGAACTCTTGGAAAGAATTTTCTGCACCTGCTGGTTGTGGAAGCATTTTCCCTGCAAAAAGCTGGTGAGATGCTTGAAGAAGTGCTAGTCAGTTGGTGAGAGGTCAGGTGAATATGGCGGATGAGGCAAAACTTTGTAACCCAATACATTCAACTTCGGAAGCATTGGTTTTGCGACGTGCGTGTCGGGCGTTGTCGTGGAGAGAATTGGGCCCTTTCTGTTGAGCAATGCCAGCTGTAGTCACTGCCGTTTTCGGTGCATCTCATTGATTTGCTGAGCATACTTCTCAGATGTGATGGTTTCGCTGGGATTCAGAAAGCTATGGTGGATCAGACCAGCAGCAGACCACCAAACAGTGACCAGGACCTTTTTTGGTGCAAGTTTGGCTTTAGGAAGTACTTTGGAGCTTCTTCTCAGTCCAACCACTGAGCCGGTTGTTGCCAGTTGTCATATAAAAATCCACTTTTCGTTGCACGTCACAATCCAATCAAGAAATGGTTTGTTGTTGTTGTGTACAAGAGAAGACGACACTTCAAAATGACAATTTTTTTCATTTTCAGTCAGCTCATGAGGCACCCACTTATTGAGCTTTTTCACCTTTCCAATTTGCTTCAAATGCCGAACAACTGTAGAATGGCCGACCTTGAGTTCCTCTGCAACTTCCCGTGCAGTGGCAAAGGGATCAGCTTCGAGGATTGCTCTCAGTTGGTTGTTGTCAACTTCCAATGACCGGCCACTGTGCTCCTCATCTTCAAGGCTCTCGTCTCCTTCGCAAAACTTCTTGCACCACCACTGTATACGTTAGTTAGCAGTTCCTGGATCAAATGCATTGTTCATGTTGCCAGTTGTCTCTGCTGCTTTACGACCCGTTTTGAACCCGAATAAGGAAATCACTTGAATTTGCTTTTTGTCTAACATCATTTCCATAGTCTAAAATAAATATAAAACAAACAGCAAGTAATAAGTCATTTAAAAAACCATAAAGTGAGAAATGTGCATTAAAGTGATGTATAACATAACCACATTTAAGAATGTATTCCAGTATCAAATGGCAAATTTCAACAATGCTAAAATCACAATTACTTTCACACCAACCTAATACATATTTCAATACAGATTAATCTAAAACAAAGTTGAATGAAAAGCGCAAATTACAAAAAGTCATTTTCAGCATGATACTCTTTATGTAAAATATGAAAACACAATTATATATATATTCATTAATAAATATGTAGAAAAAGTATAAAAACATGGGCAGGAAAAATGTGCATCCACAATAAGGGAGTTATTACCTCTGGGGAGAGGTAACATCTAAGTTGAGAATGTGGAGGCATTTCAACTGCAACTAAAATTCCTTCCTTCCTTCCTTCCTTCCTTCCCTCCCTCCCTCCTTCCTTCCTTCCTTCCATCTTTCTTTCGTTGTATTTTAATCTGAAGCAAATGTGGCCAAACGTTAACAGTTTTAAAACCTGTTAGGTAGATGTATGCTGTTATATTTTTATCTGTACTTTACTGTATATATAAAATATTTAATAATTAAATTTCTAAAAACCTTTTACGCAAAAAGAAAGGCAGCTATGAGCGTCTCCTTTTGCAGGCGCTTTGGTGATATTCTCTCTCCTTTTTAATGCTGAGAGGGCAAAACAGGTGCAGTGGCAAAGTCTGCAGCTGGTGGCCAGGATCCACTTCCTGGTGGGGGCAGGGCCTTCAGGGATCCCGCGGGATGCATCCCACAGCCGCCACGGTGGGCTCATGATACATCGTCAACGTCCATTCAACATCCATCCTTTCGAACGTGAGAGAGATTAAGTCTGGCTTCCAGAGTAACACACAAAGCCTGGAGGAAAGGAATCTCTTCACTCATATAATGGGTGTTTTATGTGGGATAACTATTTGAGTTGTGTTTAACCAACATTTGATGTGTTTCAAATGCTCTGGTCCCTATGAAAGGTCAGGTTATGACTCATTCACGAGCAAGTCAAAAGGAAATTGGAAGCAGCTGGGGAACCAGAACTGCGGGGCATCTAACGGATGAGGAAACCGCGATGAGAGAGAGTGGGGCCTGCTCCGCGCCTGCAGGTTCGCCATGCCGGAGCCAGGGCCCTGGTTTCTTGCCTCCCTGCCAAGTGCTCTGAGACTGCTGGCTGCCAACGTGTTCTTTCTTATGGATGAAACATACTCCAGGGACAGAACTAGAAAAAGGGTTTTCCCAGTTCTTTTTCTTCTCTGTGCTGTTGTTTTATCGCTACATTTAAAATATATAGAAACTAAACTGTTTAAAATATATAGAAACTAAAACTGATACGTTTTAGGGGACCAGTTTATTTGAGGAGACTCAACTTGTAGAAGGAAATATAAGAAAATAGCTTTATGTATGTTTTTGATCACTGCTTTCAACCATGTCCTGTCAAATCACCCTTTTCATCCCTTAGTGTCATTTTAGGCAGATTTGATATCTCTCAAGTCACTTCTAGTTATTAAAATTGGCCCACACGAAATCTCTTAAGGGATTCAAAGCTCTTCTTCCCCAGCAGAGGCTCGGTGTGGGTGACAGAAACTGGCTCTGACATTGTCTCGAGGCCTGGATCTCTTGCTGGGGGCTATGAGAGGAACAGGAGGCCTATGAGATCTGCTTCTGTAGCGGGCGGTCCTCTGTTGGGGATAGGGGTCAATGCTATCACACTGATGTGTTGTGATTCTCTCTGAAACGGATGGCCTCTGTCAACTTCAGAGCCACCTAGAGGCCATAAGGCATCTGGGCCAATTGGAAACAGGTGCCCCAAAGGGCACCTTCTGGGATACTGGAAATGTTCTATACCTTGTCTTGCTCTCCCCAAGGCACCCACGAGAATAGTGTGGGTTCTTCAGTCCAGCTCCTCAAGGTCAAGGGTACTGCAGAGAGTAGACTATTGGAGAATCCATGCTAAACACATGTGGACTTTCCAGGGCTCAGTGCTATCCAAGCATAAAGGCAGGCACTGGGATCCTTCCCTGATTCAGTGTAGCCTCTGTTAAGGCCTTGCTTTTGCCCAGAGATGAATCTGTTCTGCTCTATTACACTAAGGACTCGCCAGTGAATCCCAATAAATAATTGATCAGTAACTGCATCAATGCTCTTTTCAGTGGTGAGCTAGGGAAAGAGGGAAAAGGAGAAATGGACCGTACCCATCTGGGCGGTAATGTCTAAAGGTGAAAGAGAAAGCATACAAAGCATTTATTCACGTGGCTATTTTGCTCTGTTTGGTTGTAGGGAGGAAGGAAGAGTGAAGCGGAAGGAAGACTTTCCTGTTCTAATCAAAGACTTTTTTTTTTTAAAGAAAGTCACCAAGAAGTTATCTCTGGAGACAGGGTAGCCCCCTCATCTGACCACGTCCACTCCTCACAGCCTTTACCTGTCCATCTTTGTTTACTTTTGCAAAGGCTTTGGGTAGTGATTCTGTCTGAGGCTGACCTGTGTTTTAGGCTCCTACCCACCAAGGTAGCTGTGAATATTCTACCCCTGCAAGAAAGCTATCCTTAAAGAGAGCATCACTCATACCAAATAACAGGTTTGTTTGGCTCTTTGGACCTTGCCAGGGACCTTCTATTTCATATGAAATTTGCCACATCTTAATCTCATTCAATTTAGAAACCCTAAGCAGTATGGCTCCATTCCTTATGAACTCTCATCTAAAATTCTGTTTTCAGTGTCAAATATCTCTGGATAGAAATTGATTTAAATTATATATATTTTGGAATAATTCATGTAATATTTTGATTAAACACTATAGTCCATATATTTATGTAATTTCAATATTTTTTATGTTGCTGAAATGTTCAATAATTGATATATGTTCTGTGCTCTGAAGATGTTTTCAATTTGCCTCAGTCAGAAGTTACAGTACTGAAATGCAATCAATATAAATTGCACTTACACCTTGCAAATGTGGAGGTCCAGCTTCTGTCAAACATTGAAAGTAACTTTTTGAGGGTAATGTAGGATATCCAGGGAGAGAAAAAAATGCCTGTCTTTTTACCAATTATATCATGCATTTATTTTATTTTTCCTTCTTAATTTAAAATTTCATGGCATTAATTTCTCTTTCAAATGTGCAGTCATTATTAATATTTTATGTCATTCACATTAGTTAAAATTCTTCTTCCTTTAAAATATTATCAGAAAAACAAAAATTTAATGACCTCTGGCTTTCTATTTGTTTAAATTGTGAGGAGCAATCTGGTTTGTAATCCACAGAGGAAAAAATGAATCAGTCATCTTCTCAGACAAGAAGCACATGGATCTGAAATATTTATAACATGGGCAGGTCAAGGGTAAGTGCACTTGAGGGTTACAGTATATGTGCAATTAGTAGGACTCACAGACTAATGATATACAGAAAACAGCAACAGTTCCAAGTAACATAAACCCTCTAGCTAAATAGAATCCTTCCAAATATCTCTGAAACATTTCAGAATGTTTGTCATTAGCAGTCATCACAGCAATGGCTTTAAAGAACTGCCATGTCCCTTCACAGAAGTGGGTGGCTAGTTCATTCTACCCATCTGGATATGTCTCAAGGTTCTACTTTCCCATTAGAGAAAATCAAGGAAGTCAAAATATGTGAAAGAGAGAAAGAATGTTAAGAATTCCAAGAACCTAATCAGGAATCCATCATTGGAACCTTCTAGCTGCTAATGATGTGACCATATTGACAGATCTGGTACATTATCTCATCTTGCCCTTTTGAGTGATTTAACAGAAGCACTTTCTCTAGAGATACTGGGAACTGACCAGGAGAGCCGACTCCTTCCTGCATAAGGAGTTTTAAAGCACAGAACTCCTCCAGTTTTCTCACCTGCCCATTCCTGCTTCTCACTCAGATGGATATTGGTGAAGACCTAAATGTCTTTCAGCTAGCACTGTTATTCTTGTTGCTACAGAGACTCCTCAAGAAACCTTCTTCCTTCCCTGGGGTGGTTCACATACCTTTAGCACTCTTATTCTGCCCAAGGTCTCTATTAATTTTCTCTGTATCTTCTTATATTTTGAATAATTTATGCTGAGCTTTTAGCTTCTATATGCTCTCTCTCAGATTCTTTTTGTCATGTAAAGTTAAAATGTTCACATTTTCCCACCCTCAATAAATAGATCTGGCTACTTGACTATAAAGTGCATTCAGTTTTCCATCCAGAAACATAAAGAAGTAGGACACTAATATTTCTACAGGCCCAGCCACCTTCTTTGCTACTACTGGTAAGGTCAAGATTAATTGTCCCTTAGCCCCACCTAGACAAGAAATCTCCAATCACATTTAAACATTTCCACCTGGAATTTGAACCAACAGGGCCATCAGCTTCCATGCTGGTGCTCAGAGCAGTTGAAGCTTTTCTGAGCAACTTTGTTTTAGGTTCTCTGACACGAACAGCCCCAGGATGAGCTAATGGAGCATTGAGTGGCCAGGGTATAATCTTCGCCTTTGGGGGTGCCCTGCTGTGCAGTTTGGGGAACACACAGGCACTCTGGTCTGCCCAGTCGGGCTCCCCACCACAATATAAGACATGTGAAGAGGACTCCTCAGGGAAATAGTAATACCATTGGGCAACCAAACAGTGAGAATTTATTTTACTCTTCCACATGGGTGGGTCTGTTGTTTTAAATTATGAGACTTGCCCAGAAGCCACAAAAATACATTTTGGTTACATGCATACTTACGTAGAGAGCTGATGAGGTCTGGTAAACACGTCAGGAAGTTCTCAGTATTGTCCCATGGCTGAACTTTCCGAGCGATAATGGCTTTTTTTCTTAAATGAGAGTTTCTTTTGGATCAAATTTAGGTATACCAGTCATGACTTGTACAGGATCTTAAATAACCCCAAACCTAGACAAATAGGAGCAGTTTCCAAACACAGCTGCTTGATAATGGAGATTGCCAACGTTCTTGTTCTGAGGAGAGGGAAAAGATATTTTCAGAAATCTGTTTTCTTCCCTCTGGAGTTTGTTTTTCACTCAATCTCAAAGTGAAAACTTAATGTTTTGTTAACTCCAAATACCCATTTTGAAGTAGTTTTGGGGCAATCTAATCTTACTGCCTTAATTATCCTTATACCTTCTTATGCTGGATTCACTCTGTGTAAATTTCAAGCAAATAGAAGACTATCGGTCCAGCTACAAGTGATCTAACTACACGATCTACCAGGAAAAGGTCATAGAAATGGAAGCCAAACAAAACCCAAATAAAGGAGATTGCAACTTCTGATGTAATCGTCCACATTCAAGCTTATCAGTATGGATCATTAGAGCCTTGAGTATCCCCAGCCCAGTCTGAGGATACACAGGAGCTCATGTGTGCAGGGGTATTGGGGTATCATACATGTTACCTATCTTTTACCCATTTGAGCTCCATGGCAATAAAAAATTAGACACAGTTGTCAAATAAGTGAAAATCAAAATTATCAGTCTTATTGCTGGGAAAGGCTAAGTTGGAGGACACAGATTAGTTGTGCAACAAGAGGCTTGTCCATACTGTCCCCAGTCACAGGCACAGCTGGACAACCTCAGTCCTCCCCCGTAAGGTCAAGGCCTGCCCCACTAAGCTTCTTGTGTGATCAGAAACAGATGAGTCAGAAGATCCCAAAGGAGAGGAAGGAGGAAGGAGGAAGGGAATGAGCTGTGCATGCCCAATTCCTTCCTCCCAAATCTCCCATCAGAGAAGTCACTCCTCCTCCCTTGGGGAGAAGGGAGGGGGCGGGGAAGGCCAAGATGTTGCTCTACGCTAGTTACTCCAGGTGACACGCTACATATCCTGGGCTCTGCAGCTGATGGCCTCCTGTCAGGTTCTGCCATGGCTCCTAGAGCACTGGAGCCTTCAAGGAACTAAAAGTAGCTCAATGATCTTTAATAAAGCAGGAGAGAATGTTTCTGTTCTTTTTATCTTATGTTTTTACAGTACCATTTTGCTACCAGAACTCCCATTTTGCTGGGGCAAACTATTAAATATACAATATTTAGCAAAGTACCAAGCTAAATATTTTCTTTCCCAGCTTCCCTTGCATCAAGGGATGGCCACATGACACAATTTGAACCAATGAGACACAAACAGAAGTCTCCTGAGATTTCCTGTGAAATATTTTTATTTCCAGATTTAAAAAAAAAGAGTTGGTAGTGTGTGTCCTCCCTTCACAGTCCGTTCTTCCTGCCTTGGGTTGGACGTGATGGAGTCATAGCCATCTTGCAATCACAAGATGTCAAAGATAAAGGCAAAAGCTGGCACATTAGGGCTGGTGCAGCAGATACATAGGAAGAGACTAGATTCCTGGTGGCACTGTTGCTCCGCTGAGATAAACAAGCATCAGCCTCGTTCTGGGTTTCTTGTTATGTGGGACAACAAAAACAATGTAGGAAGACATTTCTATAAGACCCTTCGAGATGGATTTTTGTTACTTGCACATACTTCCAATCTGAATTGATAACAACCCTACTTCCCCAAGCAGGTTCAGAAAGGCCCTTCATGAAGCAGTACTAGATGAAGGAGGCTGCTTACACTCTCTCTCCCCCAAACCCCAGTCAGCCAGAGCATCCAAACCAACACTGGTAATCACAGGATGAAACATGCTGTGGCCATTTCACCCCATCCTGTCATCATCTAAACACAGCGTGAAGCAGAGCCTATTTCTTCCCTCTTATCACTCATGTGCTATTTAAGTTCCACTCTCACTGCCTATACCAAGCCTAGGATTCACCACTTCATTGATAATAATCATGGAGTCCATTCTCTTGGCTTTCTTTTTTAACCTAAGGGTCAGTTCAATTGCTACATCATCTACCATTTGGAAAAAAATAGGATAAGTGAGAATTGTGTTTCTAATAAATAGTCCATTTATAACAAGCTATTTTGTCACCAACTTCTGTAGCTTTTAGGCAATCAATTTCCTTCTCAGCAATTCAATAACTTGTTGTCATCTTCAAAACCAGATTTGTATTGAATAGAGACAGAGGCTGAGTTGAAGAGACTCCCAATACCAGATCAATGAAGAAATCACATTCTCACCCCCTAGATAGTGCATCCTCAAATCCCAGTGAGCTCTGTCTTACATAATTTAGTAGGGGAGAGAGGAAAAACAATCACTATATCATACCTAATAGGCTGATCATGAGACATACAAACTTGAAAAGGATTATAAGCTACAGAAAGTGTCTGGATTCTTGCTTTATTTTAATTAGAAATATCAAATACTATTTTTTCTACCAAGAAATATTAACAGATCCTAGGAACCTGCCAAAAAATAAGCAATTAATGGGTTTTCCATTTTTCAGTTCCTTCCATAACAGTATAATATTCATTTAAATTAACCTGTATATTTACTGTGACGTTTCCTGTCATTTTGAGGTTTCTATATACTTGTGTAGCTCTGTGTGCCGATGAGTTTTATTTTTGTCTGGCTGTATCAGTTAGAATGCACTCAGCTGCAAGTAACAGAAAACCTGGTAGAAGATTCAAACCACAAGAACTGTTTTTGTGTAGTTATCAAGAAGTCTTGAGGGAATTCAGTGACTTGGTGATGTCATCAAACACCAAGGTTCTTTCTAGCATTCCACTCTGCCATCAAGAAGTTGGTGATGTTGCAAGGTGGTTGTCATAGCTCCCAGAAGCTATGGGGAGCATAAACAAAAAGGCAGAGCAGGCCGGGCGCAGTGGCTCACGCCTGTAATCCTAGCACTCTGGGAGGCCAAGGCAGGCAGATCGCTCAAGGTCGGGAGTTCGAGGCCAGCCTGAGCAAGAGCGAGACCCCATCTCTACTAAAAAAAATAAAAAGAAAGTAACTGGCCAACTAAAAATATATAGAAAATATTAGCTGGTCATGGTGGCACATGCCTGTAGTCCCAGCTACTTGGGAGGCTGAGGCAGGAGGATCACTTGAGCCCAGGAGTTTGAGGTTGCTGTGAGCTAGGCTGATGCCACAACACTCTAGCCCAGGCAACAGATTTAGACTCGTTCTAAAAAAAAAAAAAAAAAAAAAAGGGAGAGCAAAGA
>CAUYRT010038080.1:0-18706 GCA_963574885.1 Lepilemur ruficaudatus | reverse complement strand
AGAGGGAGCAGATTAGTGAGTCCCTGTAGTTGGGGATGGGAATTAGGGGTCTCAATAGGGCGAAGGAAATGTTCTTAAACTGATTTGTGTGAATAGCTGTACAACTTGGTAAATTTACTAATAATCATTTAATTGTACACTGAAAATGGATTAATTGCATGGTATGTAAATTATACTTCAATAAAGTTGTTTTTTTTTTTGAAAAGAGAAGAGTGGTAAAGAAAAAAAAGTGTTCAAAAAATTTGAATGAAAAAAATTCTGTCACAGTATTCCTGACATTTTGTAAAAATGTTACAACTTCTCCTCTGTGCCTTGGTTTAGTGACTAAACTACAAAGGACTGGGTTTTGAGAAGACGTATTTCAAAATAGTCAAGAACTGCCAATATAAGTAATGAGGGCAAGAAATGCAAGATGCATCCAAGGTTTGAAAGTTAAGTGATAATAAAGAAAGCTAAAGGTGTAATAACAATAAAGCACTTAAAAGTGGAAACATGTTTCGATGAAAATATGTATTAGGAATTTTGCCAATTTGTGTTAATACTATTAGGTCTTGAAGTAAAAATATCTACAGAGATTATTTTTAAATTTATGATTTCATATAATTATTGTCTCTATATTTATAGTATTTACTAATATAATGTTTTATATTAGAAATTAAAGCAACTTTGAAGGACTGGGTTTGGCACCAAAATATTTCATTGCCACATGATTTCTGATTGTTTTAAGTTGAGTTTTGATGGTTTTTACTGTGAGTTGTCCACTTTGCCCAGATTATAAGTTTTCTGTTTTTTTTAAACAGCCTTCTTTCCAAGATGACTATGGATTGAATAGGCGGCTTACCCAATAGCATTTCATTTTAATGAAAGCACCGATTATTAGAGTGTGATGCTGTCTAACTTCGCCTAAAGTTAATCAACATTGGTTTAAAACATTGTCTTTAAAAAGCTAAAAAATCAGCTTTCTAATATTCCCTTTTGTCTCTGATGAACGATGTGGCTACTATCGATTAGCCATAATCTATCCATATCTGCCATAATAATGCTACATAACAAATCACTCCAAAATTGAGAGGCTTGAAACATTAACCATTTACCATTGTTCATGGAGCTACAGGTTTGCTGGGCAGTTGTATTACTTTTGCTTGACTCACTTATGGGTGTGTGGTCAGCTGCACGTCAGTTATACAGGTGATTTAATATTTCCTTGGTGATGATTACTGAGGCAATTGAAATTATCCATGATGTTTCTTACACACTTGTAGTCAGCAAGCCTAGGCATGTTCTCATGGTGATGCTGAGAAGCAAGAAATAAAATGACCATTTGTACAAGAATATTATCAAATGCATGCAAGTGTTTTTAAGTCCTCTACTCAGTGGTCCCCAACCTCTTTGGCACCAGGGACTGGTTTCATGGAAGACAATTTTTCCACAGATGGGTGTTGGGAAGGGTGGAGAGGCAGAGCTCAGGAGGTGACGTGAGAGATGGGGAGCGGCTGTAAATAGAGATGAAGCTTTGCTTGCTTGCCCCCCAGCTCAACTCTTGCTGTGCGTCCCCACTCCCTTTCCTAAGTTTCATGGAAGACTATTTTTCCACCGACAGTTTGTCGGTGTGTTTGGGGAGCAAGGTGGAGCTCTGCTGCCCAATCCCTAACAGGTCACTGACTGGTACCAGACCACGGCCGGCAGGTTGGGGACCACAGCTCACATTTGAGTCTCATTGACTTATTAATGTCTCAAGGCTAAACCCAAAGTCAGAACAGTAGGGCACTACAAATTGGTGTAGATGTGTGGAGGCATGAAAGGTAGAGGCTATAAATTAATGCAACTGATCTACACAGTAATTTGTATCTATCTCTTTGTGTCCATCCCTGTTACTAAGGAGTTAATTCCAGTCCTTATCACACCATGCCAAAACCACATTATAACTTGTTTCTTCTATAGATCTTTATGTGAAGTTCATCCAGGTAGCAAATAATCATTCCTAAAATGTTATATATTTTGTGGCAGTACCCCAGATAAAATCGTAGAATGATTGATTCTTCATAACAGCAGGAAGTATTCAAAGGCCCTCCCTGATCTGGAAACAGCATACTTAATCTTCAAATATTCTTCTCAGGAGTTCTCTGTTCTGTCTGCGTTCACACCTTGCTTAGCATTGCCTCTCGGCATTAGTTAAAATAATTGCCTCCTTTTTTTTTTTTTTTTTGTGACAGTCTCACTTTGTTGCCTGGGCTAGAGTGCCATGGCGTCAGCCTAGCTCACAGCAACTTTAAACTCCTGGGCTCAAGCAATCCTTCTGCCTCAGCCTCCCAAGTAGCTGGGACTACAGGCATGCCCCACCATGCCCAGCTAATTTTTCTATATATATTTTTAGTGGTCCAGCTAATTTCTTTCTGTTTTTAGTAGAGATGGGGTCTTGCTCTTGCTCAGGCTGATCTCCAACTCCTGAGCTCAAACAATCCACCTGCTGCCTCGGCCTCTCGACTGCTAGGATTACAGGCATGAGCCACTGTGCCCTGCCAACAATTGCCTCTTGATGGAGTCTTTTTCCAGTCTTCTCTGTTGAATTCTTATTAAATTTTTTTGATATAGCCTTAATTTAAACCATCCATAAAACTTCTTTTTGCAGGGCAATCTGGACCATGGTAACTTTTCTTCCTTTAAAAAACTTGCTATTTTAACTTCCTCTCACTTTGTACTTCCATATATTTAGTTTTGCATTTGTACACACAACCACATACACACATAGTAATACACACACAGACACATACATCTTGTCACTGTAATGAAAGAGTAGGCTCTCTAGGAACATGAAGAGATCATTTATTTATTTCTTACTTATCATTTTCCCATCTAAAAGTATGACAAATTACCTTTTATATAATATGGAATCAGGTAATAATACAGAAAGTGCAGTTCAATAGAGGATTGTTGTCTGGGATATTTCAAAGAGACTGCAAGGAAAAGAATATATTTCATAGGTATATGAGGTGTAGGAACACTTAATATCAATAGAAGGGGATGAGAATAAGCTTGGAATATAAATACAAATTGAAGTTTTGGAAACAATTGAATGATCCTTCTAAATAGAATGAATGCTTCATGTAAAGTGGTGAAAAGAAAGTTGGGATGTATTGTAACTCGACTTGCACATAATCTAATAGAATTTGACTTTTAAAATATGCAGTTAGTTAGAATGCCGTTATGCAGTGTTGGCAAACAAAAGGATGGCCAAATATTTGTTGTTTACTCTGAGTAAATTCTGTCTCCTGACTCAAAATTATGTAATTATGCATGATGATTTTATAATTTGTATGTTAGCTTATTGAATTTTAAAAATAAAGAAAACATGATATTAGACACAAATTAAAACCCTATCATAAGGAAGCAAAGGAAATATCATTCAATTTAATAAAACTCTCAGGCAATTCCAAAGATGAGGTGCCTAATGTAAGGGATTTGATTATTGCATTTTAAGTGTAGATATACATGTAGTCACTAGCTTTGGGAAGGAAGCTTATTTCTATATACAAAGACTGAATGTTAGATACAACAATCAAACAAATTCAAAGGAAAAATTGACTGCAAGCATATTTGAAGCTACTCTTAAACAATATAGATATGACCTTATGGTACTATTTTTCATCAGAGATTTCTTTTCAAAGCAAACGAAGCTCATGCATTGTGGTTTGTCACACCTTTCACTGTGAATATAAAAATGTACTGTTTTTTTGGTGTGTATAATGAACATTATTCAGGTGATGTGCACACTAAAAGCCCCGACTTAAACATTATAAAAAGGTATCCATGTAACAAAAACATTCATACCCCCTTAATATTTTGAAATTTAAAAAAATTACTACTTTTTTTGCAATCTTCATTCTCAGGATATTTAGTTTACTATTAAACCAAATCTTCAACTTCTGATATGATGAGTTATCACGGCAACTACCACAGTGGCCTTAGCTTTCATCTTGGTGGCCTGGGCTTTGGCTATGGCTCTAACCTTGGTAGCTATGGTGGGTATGGCTGTGGTTAACACCTTCCCTCTATCTATGGGAGATACTGGTCCTCCGGGTTCTACTAAAAATATTGCAGATTTCTTAGGGTCTCACAAGCTGCATGCTGTCATAGAAAAACTCTACTTTAATGTTACTCATGCATTGTAAATATCTTATTTATCTTATTTGGCTTGTAGCTAGGTACTTAGCATCCTATGTCAAGAGAAACAAGCCTGAACAGTGGTTAAAGTCAGTAAGACAGATTTTATTTAGTGCTACTATAGTAGAGGGGAAAGAATTCAGAGAACTGAATTTAATTCTGTTCCTTGAAGAGGTGATTGAGCATTTTAGAGGGAGAATGAGGGAGTCAGAAGGAGGAGTGAGGCAGAAGGGCTCAAACAGAGTCAGGGCAGTGAAAAATTACAGAATATGGCAATGGGGTTTGGTCAATCACATTGATTAGGCCATCTGAGTTTGTTCCTTGGCACTTATCTGGAGGAGAAACGAACTTCTCATATCACCAAGATAGGAGGTAGTTTTGCAAATTGGAGCAAGACATCCAATGGATTAGGCCTTTACCCTTGTACAGAGTCTGGGAGGCAAGAGAGCAAGAGCTAACTCCCTGAACGTTTGCATTCCAAGGTCCTCCAGGAGACAGTTCTGTGTTGTAGAAGATACATCTCTGTGGGCCAGAGAAGGAACTTATGATTGTAATTTTTTAAAGTAAATGCTTTAAAGAAAAAGGAGGTCAGGGATTCATTGTCAGGTTTTGGTTAGAACACACAGTAAATTCATTTGGCCATATTGACCTTTCTCAGGAAGTCATTTGGAGGAAGGGGGACTTAAAGAACTGCAACTAATTTAAGGAAAGCTACAGATCTCACAGGGCAAGGTTAAAGCTTAAATCAGAAAAGAGCTCAGAGATGCTTGAATAGAGTTTGGCCAAGGAGAGAGTCTTTGATGCCAGCAAGCCTAAGACGAACAAAGAATGCACAAAAAACACTCAAGAAAATTCAACATGTTGAAGGTTTTCATGATACAAACTACACCATGAACAAACTAGGTGTAGAAGGAAGATATCTTAAAATTATAAAAGCCATACATGACAACCCCATAGCCAACATCAGGTTGAAAGGGGAGAAGTTGAAAACATTCCTTCAAGAACTGGAACAAGACAAGGTTGCCCACTATCACCACTTCTATTCAACATAGTGTTAGAAGTCCTAGCCAGAGCAATCAGGCAAGAAAAAGAAATAAAATGTATTTACATTGGGAAAGAAGAGGTCAAACTATTGCTTTTCACTGATGACATTATTTTGTATCTAGAAAACTCCAAAGACTCCACTAAGAGACTCCTTGCTGAATTGATAAATAAATTCAGCAAGGTCTCAGGTTACAAAATCAATGTACATATTAATAAATCAGTAGCATTTCTATATACCAATGAGAGTCAAGCTGAGAATCAAATCAAAGACTCAATACCATTTACAGTAGCTATAAAGAAAATAAAATACCTAGGAATACACTTAACCAAGGAGGTAAAAGATCATGACAAGGAGAATTACAAAACACAGAGGAAAGAAATCGCAGAGGACACAAACAAATGGAAAAACATATCTTGCTCATGGATTGCTAGAATCAGCACTGTTAAAACGTCCAGACTACTCAAAGTGATTTACAGATTCAATAAAATCTCCATCAAAATACCAAAGTCATATATCACAGATCTAGAAAAATTAATTCCGTGGTTCATTTGAAATCAGAAAAGAGCTCCAATAGCCAAAGCAATCTTAAACAAAAAGAATAAATCTGGAGATACCACATTGCCAGACTTCAAACTACTAGGCTATAGTAACCAAAACAGATGGTATTGATACAAAAATAGAGAAATAGACCACTGGAACAGAATAGGGAACCCAGATATAAAACCATCTACCTACAGCCTCCTGAATGAATTCTAGTGCAAACAGTAGTAGGAGGACCTCATGCCTCAAAGTTCTTCATGGATTGCACTATTGGAAAAACGTTCTATCATACCAGGATTGTCTAACTGTTCTTAAACACAAGGTTTTTAGTGTGTGGTCTCTGTTAATTAATAAATAGAAGTTCCTAGCTCACATAGCAAAAAGTTTTCCATTTTTATTAATCCTTTTAAGTGAAATCTTTGCCATAATGGGCTTTAAATTACAATGCCATTTAAAATATTGTCATTAACATTTGTTTTCCTGTTTTATATAATATTTTATCATTGTTCTATAGAACTACCAGGTTTAAAGAATTCAAGTTAAAAATAACTGGAAAAAATATATTCTTGTTCTTATATATTTCTTGAGTGTCTCAATATTTCTTCATTGATATTTTCTTTCTCTTGAATAGCTTGTCTTCTTTTCAATATCTACTGATCTTTTATACCTCTCAAAACATAGTTCAAATTCAGTTTCCTTAATGGACTCTAATTAAGCATTTTATTTATTACAAGTGACACAATCTTCTTTATACTTGGATATGTTTCTATTTATACTTCTATCATGATACAAACACATGATGCAATCTATTAAAATAATTTTTATTCTTCATTGAGCTCTCTCTCTAGAATGAAATTGTTCAGGCAAGATCATGTTTTAATCCTTTTTGTGTTTTACTCAATTTAGTAGACATTTAGTATATTTTGACAGCATTCTAGAGACAATGGTAACTACTGAGAATACTAAGATGAAAAAGTTAAAATCCATTCCTTTGAAAAAGATTATGTATTATGCCATTTTGAGGAGAGAAAATACATAGCTGAATAGTTTTAATACAATAATTCTCAAACTTAACTTTGGGTGGAATTCTTCACAGATTTGAAGTCTCACTTAAATATTGAAAGGTGTATCTTATCCTTCGCAAATAAGAAGCATGAAGGAAACTAATGTGCTTAGAGGCATGAGAAATGATGTCCCAGCATGAACAATGTAAATTATTCTGTGGTATAGTACTTGTGGTATAGTATAACTTGCCTAATCAAAAGCTGCACCCTAAAAATTAAAACTTTGGAGAATGACAATATAAAGTCTTCCACAATCTGACATCAATGCATCATCAATGAATAGTTCCAGAAAGGTTAAAAACACAATTCCTATAAAAAGAGCCATTATGTGCAAAATTTTATTTAATGCTTTATGTAGGGAACCAGCAGGATGACAAACCTGGTTCAAAGGAAAATGTGAGAAACCAGTATATTCCTTGTTAGTAAATAAAAGAAATACTGAGATATCTAAGTTAGGCAAAAAATGGATTAATTTATAAATGTGCAATAAAGAATAATCTTTGCAGTTTTCTATTCTCATGAAAAGGACATCATCACACTTCTTTTGTGTCGTAGCCAAAAAATGCTGAAACTAAATCTGTTGTGCAAATAAAGTCTTATTCACCTAAAGAGTCAGATGACCTTTAGGTGAACTTATGAGAAAATGTGCTTAGCAGATACTAAAAGGTGATATACAGGACTTCCAGTTTCAGCTCTGGCATATAAAGAGGTTGGAATCATCACTACTTTTCCTTAAACAAGAAAAATCTGGAAAATTGAAAATCAAACAATTTTCTTGGATGCATCAGAAAACTAAAGTTACTGGGAAAACTACCACCCCAAAGCTGGAAAGACATACACATCCAGAAAGACACAGCTTCTGGAATATGCTTACCTGGAATAGAAGATTCTCTAATCATAAACTGGTAAAAAAAAAACACTTAATTGGTACTTTGTGTGTGTGTGAATTTTTAGATGCTGAGTGTAGACAAGCCTAAGAGTAAGAAGCTACTGGGAGGAGAGTGTGAGGAAGACCCCCGTGCTTTCTGCCTTTCCTGACAAGAACCCCACCAGACTGTCACTGTGAAGATCTGAGGGTCTCCTCTTGACTCTGGAAAGAGAAGGGCAAGATTAACCATTGTGAAAAATTCACAGTTTTCTGGATTAAAAAACCCTACTGACCAGGAGAAAAGACAAAAACAAAAAAACTTTACTGGAGCACAATTCAGAAACTTTAAGCCAGTTTCTAGGAGGGCATTTCTCACCACTCCAGCCCCTTCAGCCTTCTTGTCTCACCTACGGTACAGGAGAAAGCATAGACAACAAGAGTTGAGGCTTCTAGGAAACTGTTGAAGAATGCTGCAGTCAGGAACAGAGTGGGTAAGAAAAGGGGAAAAACTATGTAACTGTAGAAAAACCTGTGCAAGTCACAGCAGTAAGATGGGGCTTCTGTTAAAAAAATAATATTTACTCTAGCTAGGGCAACAGAGTGAGACTCTGTCTCAAAAAAAATAAAAAAACATATTTAATCAGAAGACTGTAGAACAGTCCCTTTTACCTCATCTTACTACTAAAACCAGGACTCAAATAAATTAAAGTGCACAGAGCTGAAAGAGCTGCAAGACACAGGCTGTCTCTTGAGTAGGAGAACTCTACTTATAATAAGGAAGATCAAAGTCAAGAAGAAAGACTGATAAAATAGAAAGAAAAGGAAAGAAAGAGACTAAAACTATTTGAAACCCTCTGGAGTTACAACGAACATTTAAAAAGGCCAAACCTCTAAGCAGATTAACATAAATCCCTACGCTCAAGCCCTCATTACCTTAATTCTTGTTACCCATTACCTGATACCCAGAGTTCAACAAAACATCGCAAGGCATTGTTAAGTGTCTTGAAGACAAGGAAAAAAAAAACACATTCTAAATAAATAAAGCAATTATAGGAATCAGAATCAAATAGGGTATAAATGCAAATACTAGGCATGAAATTTAAAATAACTATGATTAATATGTTTGTGGTTCTAATGGTAAAAGTAGATGCAATATAACAACAGGTGAGTGACATCAGCAGAGAGATGGAAACTCTAAGACAGAATCAAAAAGGTCATTTTTTTCTTTTTATAAAATATGTCACATTTTTATTTACTATTCCTGAAAGATCTAATATATACAAATATATCAGATCATGTTTATCTAAACATTAAATCATGTTTATAGGAAGTTTCCTTGTTTGACCCTCTCAGATATGATTTACTTCTAGGATGACCAAACATCCCAGTTTACTCAGGACTAAGGATTTTTCCAGCACTTGATATATTCAGTGCTCAAATTGGCACAGACCCACATATATATACATGTATATTTATGCACACACATATGAACACATATGTGTATATAGCATTAGAAAGAGGTTAAGAAGGAGGAAAGAAGGAAGGAAAGAGGAAGGACAAAGGGAGGAAGAAAGGAATATATTTTAGTAAATAACCTAAAAATAAAATAAAAAATTAAATATAATTTTTGTTTTAGAAACCAAATAAGACACGATAAAATTATAAAAATTTTTTGGCCTTGGAAATGTAAAAAAAATTGGTAAAAGCACTTTATTTGCTTTTTCACTACTTTTTTCTTTTTGAGATAAGAGATTGAAACAATATTGACAAAAGAATATAAAAACGTGCTATTGCTTGCTCTTATCTGACCACAGATCATAAATGTTAAATTGATTTTAATATAATATATGTTGACTACATAGTATTATAAAATTTGAAGCTCAAAAAATTCTGAACACTAAAATACTTTTACCAAAAAGATTTAAAACCTGATTTAGGAAATAAAGCTAAGTTGTATCCTGAAATATTTTACAAAATTTGAATGACATAAAACTTTATTAAAAATATGTTTGTTTCATGGTTACAATGAAATCAGGCCATTGATACTGACAACTGACTTGTCTTTCTCTGTGACTTTATCTACTGCCTCGTCTTGTTTTATAAGCAAAACCTGGAAAAGCTACAAAAATACGTGTTTTGTGGTTTATCTAGAAATAATATGGAAAATATTGGTGTTATTTTTGGTGAAGAAAATAAATTTTGTATAGTTTATTTCAATCTAAATAAAATGTGAATTTTGTTTTAAAAATATGTTTGTTACTAAACCATTGTCCTCATGTTAAATGAATCATAACTTGATATGGTATTTCTACTTTAATAGATCTCAGAGGTGTCTTGGACACTGGAAAGATATTATGGAAACAATGCACATCATTTGATTTGGGAAAAAATAAACGGCCAAGGAAATAGACTGAATTGGGAGATACACTTCAGGTAACGTAAACAAATCAGAAGGCTGTCTGATGTCTGGAAGCCTGGCTTAGAATTCAGAACTGCCTTGGAGGATTAAGTCATGGTTGGCTTTGCAGAGTACATCAACTCTTCTCATTATGGGCAGAATAGGTTTTGTGGAAAGCAAGCTCAGTTGGAAAATCAAATTAAAAATTTAAGCTTCCTTAATTAGATCTCTTCTAATTAAGAAAACAATAGTTTAATTGGATATCTATAGTTGAACAGTCTTGGTTTTGAATAAACTTGAAGTAAATCAGCATGGTTTGCCACATGGACCACTGAGGGAGTATATAAGCCTCTCTGCAGGTGTTAGTTCATATGCAGAGGAAATTAGAAAACCTCAACCACACTCACAAGTCTTGACACTATGAGCTACTACGGAGGTCTGGGCTTCGACAAGAGTGGCCTGAACTCTGGTACTGGCTGTGATTGAGGAAAAGCTCCAAGGCTTAGGCAGCAGCTTTGCCTAGAGCTACGAAGGCTGTGGCGCTTGCTCTGGCTTCAAGAGATGTGAATTTGACTTTAGCTGAAAAATCTCTTTATGTCTCTGGATGATAGAAACAGAGAGCCCAACTTTTAGCCCTTTTACTCCAAAGGGTTTTCTAATATGTTATTCTTGAATTCTATAAAAAGCCTTCATAACCCTGGTGGGAAATTCCACGAGATCTAGGAGTGTCAAAAGCTGCGGTGGCTATAGAATGAACATCAAGATTATAAATCCTATAGTTGAAATTGGGATTTATCTGCAAACCATTCAATTACTCATATGTAGTCATGACTTCCATTTCTGCAATGGTATTTCAGTAAAGCTGTTTTTTTGTGTGTGAAATTAAAAATTCTGCCTCTCTCCACTGATTAAAAATAATATATATATATATCCAATAGGAAAAATAAATTTCCTGTGTGAGATGGGGTCTTTTTTTCCCCCAAGATTACTTCCTTGACCATGACCCTTTGTAGTGACTGAGGCAAGATATTCCAAGGAATATTCGAACTTTGCTCATTCAGTAGTACTTACTTTTTAAAAGAGCTACAGATCAAGAGTGCTAAAATTTAACATGTTTGGAAAAGAAGTAACAGTAATATTGACTCTCCCTTATAAATGTACTTTAGGTTTCAGATGACTTTTTTTCCCGGTGTGAAATAAGGGCAAATAGAAAAATTGTGGCGCTAAAAGAGTTCCATTTTGGGTTCATTCATAGTAAATTTAGGGAAACATCTTAAAGGGAAATTTTGTTCCTTAGTAAGTTAGAAGCTTAAAAAGTAGGAAGGAAGACAGCAGCTGTTGAGTTTGGATGAAGGCATATTGTTCTAGGAATGCCAGAGAAAGGAAGTTTGGGTTTTCCAAAGCGGAGCTTTAATGAACTTCTAGTTGAAAAGCAGAACTTCCTTGCTTCTCTGAGTGCCAAATACACAGCTACGGTGATATAAAATTGTGTACAGTAGTCCGTCCTTATCAGTGGTTTCACTTTCTGCAGTTTCCATCACCTGAAGTCAGCTGTAGTAGGAAAATATTAAATGGTAAATCCAGAAATAAGCATTTTGTAAGTTTTAAACTGCATGCCATTCTCAGCAGTGTGATGAAATTTTGAGCTATTGCCCTCCATCCTACAAGACATACATTCTTTCTCTGTTCAGCATATCCATGCTGTAGACACCACCTGCCCGTGGTGTAGCCTCACTTAGTAGCCTCAGTTATCAGATCAACTGTGGTGGTACTGCAGTACTTTGCTCAAATCACCCTTATTATACTTCACAATGGTCCCAAAGTACAAGAGGAGTGATGCTAGCATAGTTTTATAATTGTTCTATTTTTTTTGTTAGTTACTGTTGTTAACCTTTTTACATGTCAAATTTATAAATTAAACCTCATTATAGGTATGTATGCATAGGAAAAACATAGTATATAGAGTTCTGTACTATCTGTGGCTTCAGTCGTCCACTGGGGGTCTTGGAACATTCCTTTATGGGTAAGGATTGGGGGGCTACTCTATATAGTCAAATCAAGTGAAGGGGCATTCATTTACTCAGGAAAACTTACTGAACGCATACCTCATGTGATGGGCATTCTATGGATAAAAAGTTAAATCCAACATAGACTCTGCTAGATCTACTTATCTGGTGCTTACATATAAATACTAAATGCTGACACTTGTCTTCAAATGACCACAATAAAACATGATCTAGTCAACAACAGAAGAAAGGTTGAGAAAAATGCGTTTGAAATGAGTGTTAAAATGGAGCTGAAAAGTTTTTTCCTAAAAGCAAAATAATATCATTCACGCAGTAAGCACAAAATATCCCAATACATAAATTCAGGATTACCAGTGGCTTGGTGTTCTTGTCATCTGCTTTTTGAGACATATTTAAGATATCCCATCAGAAAGGAAAATGATTTAAAAGCTTGGTATCACAAAGCACTTGAAGACATTAAAAACATAAAGTATTAATGTGTACTCAAGATGAGTATATTGTAAACAGAACTAAAACCTAAGAGCACTGGTTAGGAAGTCATTGACTGATCCGCTAGAGCAAACCTGGCTTTAGTAATGTGAGGTTTCCCTCTTTACATAAGGAGAAAACAAATCACTGAGATTTTTCCATGTGTGTTAGTTGGTATACATGTTATATAGAGAGTGCGTAAGACTCGCCACACTATCACTGAAGATGTTTAAATATCTCTCAACATCAAACTTCAACTCTACACCATGAGCTATTGTGGCACCTCCCTTGGAGGCTTGGGCTCTGGTGTCTGTGACTTTAGTGGCCAGTGTATCGCTGTGTCTGTGGATGTGGCAGCTTCTCTAGACCAGGGTACAGATAGGACTCTGGTTAAGGTGATTAGAGATACAATTCTGCCACACAATTGTTATGGAATATACTAGACCTCTGGTTTCTACTGAGGCTTGGGACCTAAGATTCTTGGGAAAATGATGCAATAGCAAAAGCCAACTCTTCAAGTGTTTCACCCGACAAATAGATCTCCTGCTCACAGCAGGCGAGGAAGATGAATCATAGGCTTTACGAGCTTGTTGGCATAATATGGAAGAGCTGTCTTTGTACAGCGGTTCAAGAGCAATTTGGAATTATTCTATAAATATTGGATATTCTACCACCATAGTTGTTTCTCTTTTGACTCTCAAGAAACTAATTTTTCACCTGAAATTTCCGTGGTGTATTTTACATTGGGAAATACCTTGTATTCATTTTCCAATAAATGTGTTCAATATGACATTGCAATATGGTCTTAACTGTATTCATCTATCTTAATAAGTGTCCCTTGTTTTCTGATATTTGAAATGAAGGCAAATGTTTTTCTTCCTGAGGATACCCGTTATTGCTTTTATTAAATCAATGAAAAACAAATATCATAGATTATGTTTGAGGGATAGATGTAGCTGGTTCTTCCCAGTTGCTATCTTTGTACCTGTTCTGTATCTGTGAGTCAGAATTTAGATTTCCAGTCCCGAAAAGACTTACCAGTCATCACTGAAAGTACTTATTACACAGTAAGTATGATGTATATGACTTTTTGAGTTCATAATCAGAATTTACATTGGTGTGAGCTTTAATTTATGGCAATGATTTGGAGTGATTAAAATCCCTGGATTTCGATTATGAATAGTCTTGATCGCTACTTTTATTTGGCCACATGGCCTCTGGTTACATCCATATTATTTTGTATCACTGAAGGAAAATTTATACAAAGGAGCTGTGTGAAGCTTCATGTTGCATCACTAAACCAAAGAGCCTGTTAATGCCATCACATAGTCCCTGCTATGTATTCTCTTTTGACTAGCTGCCTTATGAGTTACTTGCAGGGCGAGGATGGTATAATTTGCTCATTAGCCAGAGCTTTTGGAAACCGTTTTTTTCTCCCCCACAATCTTTGTTATTCTCACTTTTAAAAAATTGTTTTAAATTAATCATGTTAACAGAATATATTACAGTATGACCATATGTTCCAAAACCATGGATTTAATCTCTTGGGTATTTAACATACGACCATAATTCCAATTCAGGCATTACATTAGAAATTGAATTTACAATTGCACTAATATATATTATAAACACTTCAAAATTAACCTGATGGGAAATTTTACATAAATCACAGTCTAAATCAAAAGTTCATTGAGTAAGAGAAACATGACTTTTTTTTTTTTCATTTTAGCACTTCTAGTAGGTGGGTCGTATTATCTAATTGTGGTTTTAATTTTTATTTCCTTGATAACTCTGATAACTAATAATATTGATCACTTTTTACTTATTCTCAGACATTTGTATGTCTTGCTTTCAATGTGCCCAAGTCTTTTGGATGTTTTTCTTTTGATATTTGAGTTGTAGGAGATTTTTACATATAGCTATATCTGTATTGATTTATATATCCATATTTTTATACTCTCAGTCTGTGGTTTGTTGTTGATGAAATCACTTTAACAATGTTTTATAGTCAGTACTTTTAGTGGCCTAAAAAATATTCCAAAAGCTTTAGAATTTTAGCTATTATGCTTAAGCATATAATACATTTTAAATTCACTTTTTTGTATAGTATGAAGTATTAAATTTAATCTTTTTTCTTGTTCCATTTGAATAATCTATGGTTTCAGCAATAGACTTTCATAAAGTCTTTTGTTTGCTTCAGAATCATTACAGGAACAAAAGTCTAATTCTAGATTCCTTAGTTTTTTCCATTATCTTCACATCAATACCACACTCTCTTGATTATTCTAGTTTAATAAGTCTTGAAGTAGTTAATATAAGTAGTCAAACTTTATCTTTTTAAAAATTTCATTGGATATTTTATGTGTGTTGGGTTTCCTTATACATTTTAGAATATTTTGTAAATATATACATCACACAGGCATTTTGATTAAGATTTTATTTAATATATAATTTTCGGAATATTCAGCTGTTGTCGTTACGTAAACATGGTATATCCTCATTTTAATGGTCTTTATTAGTTTCTCACAGCAGTAACTTGTAATTATTAAAGAGTTGGTCTTGTACATCTTTCATTATATTTATCTTCATGGTTTGGTACTATAGTTAATATTTTTGCATATTATTTTCTATTTTTATATATTGTTACATCATGAATTTATAGATTGAGTTTATTTTCTGAAAGAATCTATGTAAAATCAGTATTATTTCTTTCTTAAATAGTTACTAGAATTCACCAGGAAAGCCATGTGGACCTATTGTTTTCTTGGTTAGAAGAAGCTTGTTTTTCTTTTTTTATATATATTCAAATTCAATTTTCTTAAGAAATATAATACTTTCAGATTTTCATTTTTTCTTGCATCCGTTTTAGTAAACGTTTTATTTTGAGGAATTTGTTGATGTCTCCCACGCAGTATATTTCTGTATAGAAACCCATAGAGAGTATTTGATTTCTATCTTATTTGGCATGAAGAAAGCCTTTGGAAAATCAGGCTAGTTTATTTTCTATAATATTAGTTCTGTCTTGGGTGGGGCCAGTACTAATGTTTGGTTAACTGAGCAAATATGCATGTAACCAGAATTTTGACATAGTGCAATAGAATCCAAATTTGAGATTGAAGCAGAAAGCAATAGCATGAGATGCTTTGTGACTTTTTAAATCATCTTAATTATCTTGAAATTATGTGATGATCTCTTCCCAGAGGAACTTCACATTAATAGCAGGTACTCAAAAATAAGACAGCTATCAGGCTGTGGAACATCAAACACCTTATTAATATCATGTGTAAACTCTTAACAATATTTCTTTATCTGCTTATCTTCTCATGATGGTGAGTTTTTAAAATGTGTCCAAATGAAAAAAAATGTACAGATATGGAAGATATCTTTAGGTTATTTTCTGGGGAAGATTATTATGAATTATCAATAGCAACCATTATTATTATCATCTACGTTTTTGGTCCTCTCCCCAATACCTGTACAGGAAAAGTATAGGTGAAATTCTTTCTTCATGGCGTGGCATAATAATCCTGGATCTTCAAAAGTAGCCCAATTCCTGGAATATTCATTTGACTTTTTGAAGTTTATCATTTTAAAGTAATATGAACATTTCTTTAACTGGGGCTCCATCCATTTTGACTCGGCTCAAATATAGGAAAGAGCACTTGTTTGTTTTCTTCTGCTTCGTCTCCTTCCTTCCTTCCTTCCTTCTTTCCTTCCTTCCTTCCTCTTTCTTTCTCTCTCTTTCTTTTTCTTTCTTTCTTTCTTTCTTTCTTTCTTTCTTTCTTTCTTTCTTTCTTTCTTTCTTTCTTTCTTTTTTTTTCTTTCTTTCTTTCCTTCTCCTTCTCGTCCTCTTCCTCTTCTCCTTCTCTTCCTCCTCCTTCTTCTCCTTTCCCCCCTCCTTCTCCTCTTCCTCCTCCGTCTCCTCTCCCCTCTTTTTTTCTGAAACTTGGAAATGGCTTCTTTAAGTAGGTAACAATATTTTAAACATTATCTTTATGAAAACATTCAGAAAAAGTCTAAGCTATACAAAACATGAGGGACACTCTCAAAGAGATTAGTTTCATGTCAGCCTCAAACTGCACAGTAGTCAAGTAAAATTTGTTTGTATCTCAACGTTTCTAAATATTTGGCATTCAAGTGATTACGGTTTTGAGTGAAGCATGGATTTAAGAGCAACATTATGGGCCACTTGCCTCAAGTGATAAGGGGCAGTTATGAACCCGGAAAAACGCAGAAAGCATATGCAGCAAAGAAGTACCATCTTGATGTCATACAGATTCTTGACTGCACTGTAGATGCTCTGAAGCCCAAAGGAGGTGGAGTTATGCAAGTCATGAAGAAAGAACAGTCTTTGAAGTTGCAAAGAATATTTCTCATTATAAACAATCTAATCAAAGAAATCCTAATTGAGCTACAATGTTAATTTAAAAGTTTCACTGAGATGGAAGGTAACTCCACGTATATGAAACAAAACACAACAGCCAATCATATTTGTTTCATGCAGTTTATTCTGAGGAATGAAAATGTGGCACGTCTGAATGATTTAGCACAGCCTTAACTTAGGGTATAAAACCTCTGCACAGGTGTCGAGATTCATACTCAAGAAACACAACTCCTAACTCTATGCGTTACTACAGTAATTATTATGGGGCCTGGAATACAGCTGTGGAGGCTTCAGTGGCCTGGGCTATCTCTATGGCTACAGATGTGGCAGCTTCTGTAGTCTGGGCTACTGTTCTGGCTATGGAGGCTACAGATATGGTTACTGTCACCCATCTTGTTATGGATACGTGGATTCTCTAGTTTTTATTAAAATTCTTCCCTATAAATCTGATATGTGGTTCCATGAGCGAATTTGCTAAACCTGATTTTAATCATTGAGCCTACCTAAATTATTCTGGGTCTATTTGTTCAAAATAATTAGCACGTAAGACTTCCAGTACATTTATAATTACACAAATTTGTTTTCATCATATCTTTCTTAATTTGAGACACAGCAAATATAACTTTTGTTTAATTTATTTGACTGAATTATACATGTTACTAATTATATACACTACCCAACTTCCAATATGGAAATTAAAATACTTTCTTTGTGTATGAAATGTGCATTTCATACACTTGCTGATTGATTGATATATACAGACACATAAAAAGGACAATAAATTTAGATTAAACTGAATAATAATCCCTCAAATATATGTGATGATCTTTTTAGACAACTTTATTGAAGTATAATTTACATTCCATGCCATTACTCCATTTTAAGTGAACAATTAAATGATTATTAGTAAATTTAACAAGTTGTACAGCTATTCACATGAATCAGTTTTAGAAGATTTCGTTCCCCCTATTGAGACCCCTAATTGCCATCCCCAACTACATTTCATTCATGCCCCTCCCCTCCACAGTGCTCACCACATCCCGTCAATTCATGAGTGGATTATTAAAATTTGGTATATGTTTACATAGGATATTACTCAATTTTAAGAAAAGACAGTGCACTAGCACTGCTTATATTATCCTGGATTGAGCTTGAGCCCATTATTCGAAGTGAGGTGACACAAGACTGGAGGAATGGGCTCCACATGTACTTGACATCAAATTGGTACTGACTGATTAACACTATGGTGCTCAAATGGTGTTGATGTTCACCAGGGATTCGGGGGTTTGGGGGGTAGACCCACATCTGAGGTATATATGATGATCTTAATTTCCTAGCTTTCAATTAGATAATCTTTAGATTTAAGCTCAACAACAATAAAAAATTAACTCCAACATTTTAACTGTATATATATGCTCATAAATAAAAGAGATTTACATGTTTTGAATTTTATACCATTTTATTTATGAATGCAATCCAAAATATGTAAATAATCCATCCCTTCTTTCAAAATTTGTTGTTTATTCAGCTCGTATGTGGTAAGAAATTAACAGTGTCACCTCATGTCGAATAATGGGCTCAAGCTTAACCCAGGATAACACAAGAGGTGTTAACTCACTGTCATTTCTTAAAATTGAGTAATATTCCATTGTGAACATATACCAGATTTTAACAATCCACTCATGAATTGACGGGCACTTGGGTTGTTTCTACGACCTAGCAGTAGTGTATTGTGCTGCCATAAACATTTG
>CAUYRT010038076.1:0-34389 GCA_963574885.1 Lepilemur ruficaudatus | reverse complement strand
GGGCTCAAGCGATCCTCCTGCCTCAGCCTCCTGAGTAGCTGGGACTACAGGCATGCGCCACCATGCCCGGCTAATTTTTTCTATATATTTTTAGTTGTCTAGATAATTTCTTTCCATTTTTAGTAGAGACGGGGGTCTCGCTCTTGCTTAGGCTGGTCTCGAACTCCTGACCTTGAGCAATCCTCCCGCCTCGGCCTCCCAGAGCGTTAGGATTACAGGCGTGAGCCACCGCGCCCGGCCCTTTTAATGCAATTTTAAATGGAATTTTGAAATGGGGGTGTTTTTGAGGCTGTGGTATTACTCTGAGAGCGTTTGTCATATTTGGCCTTGAGCCCACGCAAAGCTCTTTCTCTGTTTCTGTCCCTTTGCTTGTGCAGAATTATCCCCTGCCTGCCCATGCTCTTTCCTTTGCTCCGTGTTTAATGAAATCCTGGGCTTTTTAACCGATGCTTTTCTACTCTAGGAAGCCTTTCCTAATTACTGTGCCCTTGTGTCTCCTCCCGCCACTCCGTTCACCCATCACTTGTCCAAGCATTCGCGAGTCAGGCGAATCCCACATCGCTCCTGTTCTTTTTTTTTTCTTTTTTTAGTTTCTCTGATTTATCTTCTTTTTGCTCCTGTTCTTAAGAGTCTTCGGTTGCAGGAGAGAAGGCACACAAATAGATAAACAAACACAGAGTAGAAAACAGGCAATGTCATCTGAAGGTCGCAAACAGAATGAAAGGCACATTTGGCTGGGGGAGGAAGGTGAGGTCAAAGACTTCTTCCTGGAGGGCCTTTTGAGTCGTGATTACCTCTGGGGTCCTTCAGCACCCGTAAGACACTGGCGCATCATGTAAATTCCACAACTGGACAGCACGTTCCATGACAGCCGGCCCCACACCCCGTATTTGCTCTGCTGTGCAACGTGGAGCACTTCCCGTACCTTGCTGCACCTCAGAACCAGCCGGAGTGCTCTTTTAAAAATGCATGTCCCCGCCGGGAGCAGTGGCTCACGCCTGTGATCCTAGCACTCTGGGAGGCCGAGGTGGGTGGATCCTTTGAGCTCAGGAGTTCAAGACCAACGTGAGCAAGAGCGAGACCCCGTCTCTACTAAAAATCGAAAAAAATTATCTGGACAACTAAAAATATATAGAAAAAAATTAGCCGGGCATGGTGGCACATGCCTGTAGTCCCAGCTACTCGGGAGGCTGAGGCAGCAGGATCGCCTGAGCCCAGGAGTTTGAGGTTGCTGTGAGCGAGGCTGATGCCACGGCACTATACCCCGGGCAACCCCGTGACACACTGTCTCAAAAAAAAAAAAAAAAAAGAAAAGAAAAAGCATGTCCCCAAGCCTGGCCTCCGGGGATTTTGATTCGGTCTGTGGCCGGGCTTAGGAACCTGTCTTCCTAACAAGCGCTTTTGGTGACTCTGTAGCAGATGACCTGCTGAGCAGTGCCCCACGGTGAGTGGCACGTTCATAGTCGCACAGAACTGAGAGTCAATGGCTAAATTTGGACAGCGTCACTGTTGGGGTGGGAAGCTCAGTGGGTTCTCACGGCGCGGGTGGAGAAAGATTTCTCACTCAGAGATTAAGATGTAAAAGTAAAAAACGTTTATTTTATCTTCTCAGAAGGATATAGAGACAGAAAGAGAGAAGGGAAGTAGGGGGCAAGAGAGCAGGGAGACGGCAGCCCAGAGAAAGAGAAGGAGATGCCGGCGGTGAGGCCAGGTGGCTCTCTGATCTAAAGGGGGACGAAGAGGCCGGGCGCGGTGGCTCACGCCTGTTATCCTAGCACTCTGGGAGGTCGAGGCAGGAGGATCGCTCAAAGTCAGGAGTTCAAGACCAGCCTGAGCAAGAGCGAGACCCCGTCTCTACTAAAAATGGAAAGAAATTAATTGGCCAACTAAAAATATATAGAAAAAATAGCCGGGCGTGGTGGCACATGCCTGTAGTGCCAGCTATTCGGGAGGCTGAGGCAGCAGGATTGCCTGAGCCCAGGAGTTTGAGGTTGCTGTGAGCGAGGCTGATGCCACGGCACTCTAGCCTGGGCAGCAGAGTGAGACTCTGTCTCAAAAAAAAATAAAAATAAGACGGAAGAAGGCAGCGTTAGGTTTACTTCGAGTGGAAACCCGAAAAATATCGTAAAGCCTGAGAAACAAAAGCCGCAGGAGTCTGCCCCCTCCCCTCTCCCTGTAGGTGTCACTCACTACCCCCCCCATAAAACCCAAGACTCTCCCCTCCCTCGGGGTGGAGGCTCTTTGGCCTCCGCCCATCTGCACCCAGATGCTCAAAGTAAAACCGCACTTTGCTGCACATGAGCCTTCGCGTGTCTGCCTCTCGGCTCCGGACCGAACAGAGAGAAAGAAACAGTGAGGGCCGTAGGTCGATCGAAGAAGCGGCAAGGATGTCAGAGTCCAATGCTGGCCTCCTGCCCTTCCTTGGAGGCGGGGTCATCACAAGAGACGGGACTCTGTCCTCGAGGAGATACGGTTGAGGCTGGAGCTCGTCCTCCTGCTGTGTACTCAGCAACTCTGTGAAAGCAGATTCTCAAAAGAACGGTTTTGAGAGAGAGGTTTGCGTCTCTTTTCCATCCATGCAGCTTTTTCAGAAGCTGTGCCAAACGGAACTCCTGCAGGGAGCCTGCGAGCGAGACAGCTCTTGGGACTGATCTGTAACCGTCCCTGGGGCAATGGTGGGCTTGGGTATTTTCCTGGTGTTTTGCAAAGCCGCCCGTTCCAATCACGGCAGCGCAAAAGAGACCGGGGTCTTAGCAAGCATCCCGTGACGTCTTTTGCAACCGAGAGACTGGACCCTGGTGTTGCAAACGTCTCCTCTGCTGTCTCTTTTTCTCCGTCTTTGCTTTTGCTTAGAACCCTTCTCGTCCCTGCCTGGTGTTCAGTGACCTTGCAAATTCCGCTCTCTACTTCCGCAGAATCTTGTCTCTCTCGGGTCTTTCTCATCCTGAGCCTCTCTCTCCCTGCCGAAACATTTCCTCGTCCCTCTCAGACCGAGGCCCCCTTTGCTGCGGTTACCTTCCTGCGTGGCCCACTCAGGAGGAAAAATGCATTTTCACAGCAGAAGGAAACACCCTGCTTGCTATGCTCTTGACTGTGTTCCAGGGCTTTCCTTGATGGGGGTGACCCCCCGCTGTTTCAGACGCCCCGGGTGACACGCCACCCGTGCGTGGACCGGTTGTCATGACAACTGTATTTTGTTTCATATGAAGCTTTCTCCTGTAACTCCGTACAAGGCCTAATTTTGCATTATGCTCTGCGCTCTAGCACGTGGTATACGGCATCCCGAGGCTCTCCACGACACCTCAGATCAAGGGTCTTGAATTTCAGTGATAACGGCTGCTTCAGAGCCCAGAGAACTGCGGTCCAACCCTATGGCCACCGTTTAATCTCCCGAATGAGACAGGGAGAGGCCAGGCGGGACATCTTTCATGAGCAAAAAGGTTTTAAACCTTGAATGCAGACTTTAAAACCTTGCATATATTTCCGGTAACTGGTACTTGGCCGCTTTATAGCGAAAGGTCTCCTCAATAAATATTCCAGGGCCGGCTCACAATATCTCAGGAGTGTTGCGGGGAGGGGAGGGACTCAACCAATGAAGAGCCCATTTCGACAAAATGATGGGTGAGGGGGGGCTCCCCTTCATACCCGAGTCACTTGCTTGTGTTTGGCTCATGCAATTATACTTTAAATTCAGCCGCCGCTGGCAGATTTTTTTCTAGGGCATCCCAGAGAGTGGATCGTGGTTACGTAAACAAACTGAGTCAGACATAAGGTACCGATGCCCCTGGCCCCGTCCCATTTACACACCCGTCCTGGCTGAGCCATGCCTGGAGGAGGCTTGATAAAGACAAGCCTGGAACATTCATTGCGAGACGCCCATCAGCAAGAATTGTTGACACAGGGGTGGTTTAAATCAGGCCCGACCCCGTTATCTCCCCTGGCCAGAGGCTGTTGACCACGGAGCTCTCAGTGCCTGCTGCCCTCCCGTGGGGTGTGTCTGTATTTGCACCGGGGAGCAGCGCAGAAAAGGATCGTTTTGTGCATGGATTCAGCGCTTGCCGCCCTTGAGTTGACGCAGAGGGCTGGCGAGGTGAGCCCCGGTGGCGGGTCGTGGGGCGGCTGCTGCTTCGAGCTCTGTCGGGTCAACTGCGGAGACTCCAGGAACAGATTCCGCCGCGTAGACAATTTGCCTGTACCTCGCGCAAATGCACATCCTCCCCTTCCCTGCATTCTGCAAAGGCCTTCTCAAAATGCAAATGTTCTCCGGCACCTCAAAGACCAGCCCGGGGACCACCGCCTCCAGGAAGGCCTCCAGAATCTTACGGCACCGCCTCTCCTGCCGTAGTTTGGAACGGATCACTCTCTTTAGCATGTGTGTGTGTGTGTGTGTGTGTGTGACTTTGTAAGCCCCTCTGGAGTCTCTTTCGGAATGGTAATGCATAAAGCTCAAAAATACGAACCCGTAAGTCAGAGTGCGGAGCCACTGTTCGCTCTGCCACTTAGCAGCCGCGAGACTTTGGACAAAGGACTCCGCTTTCTCCAGGCCTCAATTTGTCAGTGGAACGGGAGGCATACTTCATGTTTCCCTGCACAACCCCTTGTAGGGTCATTGGAGGGATTACAGGAGATATTTGTAAAGCATCTAACCTAGGACCTGCTTTGCATACAAGCTCATTAAATGCTTGTTAAACGTTGTCGTTATTACATTCATTCTTGTTCACTAAACAAACGTGTCCGGCACTTGTGCACGGGGCTGCGGTGGCGGAGATGAAGTTTTCTGCCTCGCAGGAATTCACAGGCTACTGGGGAGAAAGACGCCAGGACAGGGGTCTGTGGACTGCCGTCCACGGAGGCGAGTTTGACGGCGGAGGAATGAACGGCCGTGGGGCTGCAGAGGGCCCCGCTGGGAACGCCGCCTCACCTCGGCATTGGCTTTCGTGCACCTGCCTGTGCCCGTGGGCTGCACGTTCCTGAGGGCAGAGGCGACGTCTCCCTGATTTGATTTTCCCCAGAGCCCTGGCAAAGGGTGATGAGATTAAACTCACAGCGATTTACGGAACTCCGAACAGAGACCTGGGCTTTCCCTCGCCTTTCCGTGTTTCCGTGGGAGCCTCCTGGAGCGGCGGGTAGCGCCGGTTGAGCCCTGATGGGCGCCCACGGCAAAGAGGGGGCTCTGAAGTTCCAGGCTGTCCTGGGCAGGTGACCACACCGGCAGGCAGGGGAGGCCCCAGGTGGGTGCTGTGCCAAGTTGACTCGCTGCCCTTCTCTCTGCCCTGGTCAGCAGAGTGGGCAGGTGATTTCCAGGAGCAGAGTGGGCTCAGGGGACCCTCACCCTGGTGGGTAGTTCCTTAAGTTTTTACGAGCCTGGCTTGATTAATTAGCTTCCGAAAGGACAGTAGTTACTCCCGGAGAGGCTATTAGGAAGCACCTATGTTATTCCGTCCTTGCAAGAAACGATTAACTGAGATTCACACTCTGCAAAATAATTAACCAAGAACGGCGACACTATATCACGCGGTCATCTTGAAGGAAAGGTCTCTTAGACGGCAACTCAAAAACTTTAAATTATTTTGGAGACTAGCTTTGGCTTTTAGGTAGATTGTAATAAAAGCAAATTATTGTACATTTTAATAACCGGCTGCTTTGGAAGAGGAAGGTCCGATACGAGGCCGGGGACGGTGATGTATCTCATAAAAGCTAATTGACAATCTAGTTCTTTAAATACCACAAGAATCCATCACGCTTAACATTACTGCAGTGAGTTCCACAGGAATTAAAGGTGATTTACCAGCCGTTGGGACATTTTGCTAATATTATACATACTGAAGGAAGTAGTAAAAGAGATGGATACCCCTCAGCACCTCTGACTGCGTAATTTGTAAACAGACGCCCCGTGCCGAACCTTCCAGCTCAAGGGCACGTCCCTGGCTGGGATGGAGGCGGCACCGCGATCACGATCGCACGGATCGCTCCGTCTCGTCTCTCCCGGCCCTTTCCCTGGGATTTGTGCAGGCCTGTTGGGATACGACGGCTTTATTCTTGGAAAAGCTGAATCCTTTATCCGTTTGCTGTCGTTCTGTCTCTCTTCTCTGTGTCTCCGGAAAACCCCTCTTTGGAGACTGTCTGGGAGGGTACCCGGCGTGAGGACATAAACACTTCCGAGTTTGCAAACGGGCCCAGAGGGCTGGTGAGAGGCCAGAGGAGGTTTTGCACGACGAGAGGGTTCCTCTCTGAAGGATGTCAGGGTGGGTCCCGGCTCGGTTGTTCCGGGTTGTTCCAGTCTCGGTCCGCAGACCAGACGTCACTGCCAGATGAGCTCGGAGCACTGCGCCGGTCCTCGAAGAGTTAAAAAGTGTTCCGAGCCAATATTGAAGCATCTAGGCTTTCTGAGCCTTTCTTGGAAAACCACAGATCTGACGACGGTGAGGCTCAGAATCCCACGGGACGGGCAGGTGGAGCCGGGGAGACGCTGCCCTCTCCGGCCAGGACTCCAGACGCGGCCCGCCTTCGTGCGGCTGGCTGGGTTCGCTCGCTACGTCTCACCTGCTTGGGCCTCGGTGTCAAATCTGGGGCCTCGACCCAAGACCGACCGACCGTTCTGGGATGTGGCTAAAATGAAAGCCACGGACCCCTAGGGAACGAGGTCGCAGGAGGAGGAGGAGTCCAGCCCCCTGGTCCGACGCTCAAGGCCCTCTGACTGGGCTCTGCTCCCCCCCACTTTACGTACCTTCCCTCTTCTGCTGACAGTCTCTCCCCGTGTGGCTGCGTTTGGACATGTCATGGCCTCACATGTCACCTCTGCGATGACAAAGCCGCCGTCTCCAGATTGTCCTCTCCACCCCAGACCTACCCCTGGCTGTAGGGCTGTGCACCAGCCACCCCCCTCCACGTCCTCCTAAATGTCAACAGACGAGACAAGGCCACGGCGCGGCTCCTGCTTTCCGTCATTGGACCTCATTTTTCCCGCTGCAGCCTCCTCCTGCGGTCTCCCCCACACCAGCCGGTGCCAACCCCGTCGACTTCCGTTTCCTCGGGGCAGAGTCCTCAGGGTTATCCCGGGAGTATCCCACACCAAACCTTTCAGCAAATCAACACCAGCTTGATTTGCTGGTGTTGTTCAGTGTACTGAACGCCAGTTCAGTGTAACCAGAACTTTCCGGCCACCGTCTCCTCTCTGACCTGGATTACCACCGAGGTCTCCTGACCGGGCTCCTCTGTTTTATCTCTCTCCCTCTGTAGTCTTTTCCAGAGTGATGATTTCAAAGCAGAAGTCACACCAGTAATCTCCACTATTCAAACTAGCTAATTGCTTCGTATCCATTCAGAGGAGAAGCCGCCGAAGTTCTTGCAAGCACTAAGGTCCTTCACGCTGTAGCTTTTCGTTACCATTCTCACCTCACTGCTCCCACGGCACGGCGGTCTGGCCGTGAAGAGTCTGGGCGCACACCTGCCTCAGGGCCTTTGCACTGGCTGCTGTTCTCTATGCCAGGAGTTCTTCCCCTGACTGTCTACACGGTTCACTCCTTCACTTTCTTTAGGCTTTTTTCAAATCCCTGTTGTAAGAGCGCTGCTTCGCAGACCTGTCTTTCCTCTCTCCCTGGCTGGTCTTTCCCCAGGTACTTATCATCGTCATCTGGCCTCCTTCATGCCATGTCTGACTTCTCTATTAACTGTTTGTATCCACTGACTGGGCTGTGAGCTCTGCAAGGGCATGGATATCTGTGAGCTTGTTTTCATTACTCTAGAACACAGACGAGGCCCCCGCACAGGACTGTTACTAAATAAATATTTACCGAACGTGTTAATAATGAATGCGGTTTAGGCCGACGGAAAGGAGCTTTAGATGCTTAGGTATACAGTGGTTGGGTACGGACTGAGAGAGATGATTCTTACGGACACATGCACCATGATTTATCAGAAAATAAAGGATGCGCAAGAACAGAACTCAGCCTGCGGGCCTTCATCTTCCTCCTCAGGTTTCCCTCTCCTCGAGGCTTTCCCGATACGCGAAAAGCAGTCGCTCACGACAGCAGTCCTGTTCCTTCCCCCTCTGGCTGCTTTTAGGGCGTTTGTAGAAGGCAGCTGTTTTTCTTTTTCTTTCTTCTTCTTTTTTTCTTTTAGCCTATTATTTGTGTCTCCCTGTGGTGACAGCAGCGCCTTGATTCTCCCATGGGGCATTACCCTTCCTCCAAGCTCACTCTCGGCGTCTGGGAACTGAGGCCTTCGTCCCTGGGCTCCCGGACCGAGTCCACACACCAGTGCTCGCTAATCGGAATATTCCATCCCCCCGATGGCTGCTGCAGTAGGTTTAGAGGTTGCTCCGTAATTCAAGATCACCCAGTCAGAGCAAGTAAATTCTTTTATATCTGCTAGAACCATAGCATCAGAGACGCCGTTTCTTCTGGGACCGGTCAGGCTAAGGCAGACCTGGGCTGTGAAAGCCACCACGTAGAGACAGCCCGTCTGGGAACGGAGGCACACGGGGAAGAGGAGTGGAGAGAGGCAGCCTGACTTCTGATGGCCAGGTTCGGTCTCCTGGATCTAGCTGTACCTGAACCCCATTAGTCCGTTGCACGAGCCAGTAAGTTCCTTTCTTTGATTGAGTTGGGTGGGGTTACATCATTGATAACCAAAGCAGTCCTGAGATGGCACTTAGTAATTTTGTCGTGTATGGAACAGTCTCCTACGCTCACGCCACCCCTGACTCCCACAGAAGCATTTTTGGACTCACCTTGGCGTGTCCGACATCACTCACAGTGCTGTAGACAGGAGGTGCTCACTACCCACCAAATGGATGGACAGGTGGGAAGACACTTCCCCGCTTAAATTATTCAGGCTTTGTTTCTAAACAGGGGGCGTCCGTTTGATCGTATGAAACGCAGCTATTAAGTATCTTTGCTCAGTAACCGCATGCTTCGCGTTGATAAATTTGATACACTTGCCAGAAAATACCGACCTCGTTCAGTGCAATTTGCAAAAGCTACTTTGGAAAGTGAGTTTCCGGATATCTTCCGGAGCTAACAGACTGAACGACAGAAATCTGATGTAAACAGGGGACCTGTGGCGGGGTAGTAGAAATTCCGGAATTCTGTTAAGGGAGAGACACGGCTGTCCGAGGACGGCTCGTCACAGCCCACGGGGGGAGTGACCGTGCGTCTGGCCGGTTGCGGAGCGTGGCTTTGCTTTCCCGGGGTTCTCAGAGACCGTCCGGGGTGTAAGAGCTGCAGTAGAGATTTTGCAGGAATCTGATATTTCTCTCTATGCCCTGTTAGTTGGCTTTGAACTAAAGACCATTACTTTTTTAGTTTCCTCATATTTCTTCATACTGGAAGCGCTATAGAGGGCCCCAGATCACTCCTTCATATTTTTGTGTGAGCTTACAATTACGATGAAATGTTTTTTTAATTATTGCTCGAATGCAATTATTTTTATATTGTTTTGCACATGAAAAGGGAACTTGAGTTATCTCAGTCAAAGGCCGGATTATTCTTCAGACTTCATTAAATCCCTGTTTTAACATTAAATGAATGTTAATTTTAAAATATTACCAAACAAGCCCCAAGCCCGTGCTGGCTTCGTTGATGATAAACTCATCCTAAAGCTGCTCATTTTCTCTCAGAAGCTCTTGTTTGTTCAAACGCTTTTGCTGCCAGAAAAAGCCCACGATTTTTCTCACTGGCAGGGGCCGCTTTGCTGCCCTACACATTCTCCTTCATCCTTGGCCTGACAGCGGCAGATGCTGTCGGAGCAGGTTTTAGGACAGTCCAGAGTGGATTCGCTTGTCCCACGTTGCGATGACGTGTGCGGACCACGGCCGGGTCCACTGGACGTGCGGATGGGGTTGCCGTAGGCGCGGACCTCTTGGGAGATGCTAAGATATTTCCCGTGCTCACCTGTCTCGGGGCCCCTGTTCCTCAGACCCTGCAGGGGAGGTGTTTGGCCACGGGGTGGAGAGGATGAATGCCAGTCCTGTCCCCACGCTCGGCTGTGGCAGGACGTACGGTCACCTGAGGGGCCCGGGGTCTCCATCCATCCACCTGCAGGGGCCCAGGCAGGTGAAGTCGACCGGTGTCGTGGTCATTTAGTGGCAGGAGGCTGTATGCCCCGTCCACAGCGAACAGCTGTCCCCGGCTCTGCCTGCATCGGATTCTTCATGAGAAGCCATAGACTTGAATTCTCATCTGTAGCTCCCTGATTTGCAAGTATTGGCAACCAATTTGATATTTTATGAACTCAGTGCAACCCTTCTGTGGCCTGTGGATCAGAGGCAGGGGTGGTTTGGCCCCCTTCCTTCCCTTTATCTTGTTTTCTGTCCCTTTCCTCCTCCCGGGCGGGGTACAGGGGAGGGGTGTTTTCTTGCACCTGTGGCTGAGGTCCGGCCTCTGCAGAGACAGGAGAACGGGGTGTCCTTGGTCTGGTCCTGCAAGCCGCTGCCCGCCGGGTGGACTTAGCAGTCTCTCGGCTCCCGTGTCTAAGTTTGTTCTCCAAGAACACTTCCATCCCTCCACGCAATCGAGGGATAATTATAACCATCACGATGCCACCTCCAAGGACCGGGGTGAAAATTGATGAAGTGCTTCTCACACCTCCTCAAGCAACTGCGGGAGAACCTGCTACTTTCTCACAGAGTGTTACTCATCCCCGACCAGGTGGAAGTCGCAGGACTGATAAGGCAATGTTTCCAGGACGGCAGGACAGCCACCTGCGTGGGAATCACCTTGAGCGGGTGGCGGGGGGGCTTCCTTGCTAAGACGGCGGATTCCCCGTCTCCACCCACATGATAAAACCAAATCCCGAGAGAGAGGGGTGCTTGGCACCCTGTGTTTTTGACGAGCACACCCCCAGCTCCAGTGACGCTGATGTCCGTTACAGTTTGAGGGGGACCCTGAGCTTGTGGACGGAGCACAAAGCACCATCTGCGGAAAAAAGCACCGAGCTAAAAGGGGTGTCGGAGACAGATACAGCCGGGCGTTAATTGAAGTGGCGGAGACACTCTGCTCAGTGGGGAAGGGCCAAGCTCCGTTCCGATCTGTGCAGAGCTGAGCTGGGCGTTTTGAAGGAAGAAGAAGCAAGGAGGGGAGACAAGGGGCTCAGTGGAGTCAGGAGGGAAAGGACACAGGGTGGTCAGTGTGAGTCCCCGAGGCCGGCTGTCTACCAGGCAGGTACCTGAGTGAGTTAGGGCTCTGTCCTCCCACAGAGACTGGGACACAGGCCTTATCTTTCCTTACTGGTTACATTTCAAAGGACTGGCTCCCAGGTCCTGGACAAAGTCACCTCTGAGTTGCAACAGAGGCATAGTCACCATCGTGAGCCCTTCGTGGTACCCGCTCTAAGCAAGAGCGGTCAGGGGCCTGTGTTACTTGTTGGCTGGAACACAGGGCAAAATTTCCTGGCTGTGTTGGACTTTCTCAGACAGATGCTTGAAAGCTGGGGGTTTGGGGGGCTGGGGTAACCTCAGGGACACAGCCTTGTTCAGCTGGACGTCACGGGGAAGTGGGTCAGGTCGGCTAGCCCAGGGTCGGGACAGAGGCATTTTGCGCTGACTCAGCAGCGCCTACGTCCGTTTCTTTGAGCCTCTGCAAAGGGCTTGTGAAGGCTTTGGAATTACTTAACGCAGGACAAAATACAGCTGGAGTTTTGGGATTTATGGGCAGAAGTGGTACAGACAGCTCTGGAGACCTAGAAAACTGGCTTCAAACCCAGGAGTGAGGCCAGAGAAAGCTCACTTTCCCCTCTCCGAGCCTCAGTTTCCCCATCACGGCTCAGTGACCGAAGACGAGGGGTTTGACTCTCCCGGGGAGGCTGGTGTGGTCAGGGCACTCACAATGAAGTCAGGAGAAATGGACCATAGTTGTGGTTGATGCTTCCTGGAAGCAAATACATTTCTAGAAAGTTCTGCTACTGAAGGAATCACAGGCCTGGGCAGACAGGGGCTGAGGCTGTCTGGGACTTAAAACGACCCTCATGTCCCAGACTTGCCCTGTCAGGACATGGCCGGTAGAGCTGACTGCTCCCCAAAGGACTGCGTGTTTTCTGTCACCCTCTTAGCGGTGGCCAGGAAGAAAGATGGAACAGAAAGAACCCCCCCCCCCGCTATAGATTTAAGGGACACAGAGAGCAAGATACCGGGGGCCCCTGAGGACAGTGTCAACGTCCCCCTCCCCTGGCGGGCAGAGACTGATCCTTTCCCCATTGCAGCCGGGAGTGTCACTGTGGCCATCCCGCTCTGCATGTTGGGGCGTGGGGACCGACGGCCTGTCTCAGCTTGTGGGGTAAGAGAGGACAGTCTGCTGAGAGCACCGCGGACCCCAGGAGCAGGCTCAGCTACTCCCCGTGCGGCCGCCCGCGGGCACCTCTGGTCGGAGCAGGGACAAGCAGCTTTTCTCTGCGATCTGTATGGAATTATGAGGGACACGATCCTCCTTGTGTTCCTTTTTGAGGGGCTTCTCTCTGTCGGGCAGTTTGGGTTAGTGACTTCTATGTCATCAAGGACGTTAGAGCCGTATTAGGAAGGAATGCATTATTTATTATCGTTGCTTCATTTATTTATGAGGCGGTGTTGATCACCCTCTCTTTTGAAGCGGTGTGAAGCCCGGGCTGCAAGCTGGCAAACAAGCTCCCGGCTTCAAATGGCACCGTGGCATTTGCCAGCCCTGCAACTTCCGTCCGCGTCTGAAGGAGGGACGGGAAGGAGGGGGGAAGGAGGACTGGGGAGCTCTGGAAGAGCCATCTGCTCAACTCCCAGCGGCCTGCGTTTCTCATTAGGGCTGAAATTTGGATTGGGCGGGAGAGTTGGGGATGTGGGGGGCGGTTCTCCTCCTACGGCTGTGTGTCCCAGCTGCGCCGGAACCTTCTCCACACCCCACTGGGTCAGGCCCGCGTGGACATCGAGTCTGGAGACACACAGATACATACCTGAGCCTGCGAGGTGACAGGCGCAGAGGGATTCTAGAAGTACTGGTTGCATGAGGTCATGAAACCCCAATAAACTGAAATGCTCAGAGAATGGGTGATTTTAGATTAATTCTGGAATCAACGTGGGCTCAGACAAATAATTTTTATTTTGGCACTGCCGGCATTCTTTCTGGAAGATACAAGTCTGCCTTTCTGCCTCGGGAAATCTAGTTCAATAAATAACGTTGACCATGTCTTGCACGTTGAGGGCTAGCCGCACCCGGGATCACAGCTGGAGCGCGGCCCTTGCCGTGTGGGTGGCGAAAGCAGACGCAGCAGGCGCCTGGGCAGCGTCTGGGGGACAGGCACTGGCATTCCTGCCGGCCAGCTGTCACGGTCTCCTCAATGCTGAGTCCAGAGAGAAACAACTCTGCAGACCCGAAGCTCACGGGACCCCGGGGACTAGGCTCCGGGAGAGGGTCACAGGCGGCTCCCAGGGCAGATTTGAGGAGCGGAGGGTTTACGCAGCTGCCTGCTGGCTGTTTAAAGCAAATCTAACCCACCCACGCTTCCCGAGCGCCGGTTTGGTGGGGGAGCATCCCTATGGGGCGCACAGGGAGAAAGAGGGGCCCACCGGGTCCCACCCGCAGCGTCCGTGGCCGACCTGTGGGCTCCCGCACCTCACCCCTGTAGACTGGAACCGCAGAGCAAGAAAACGAACCAGCCTCGTTTTCCTGCAGGGATTTGACTCAGTGTCGACACTTCCTCATCCTCACAGACCTCCGTGGGGTTCTGGCAGCGGGTGGCCCCGGACCACGCGTGGGTGGCTCATGTGGGCGAATCTCAGCTGGGATATTGGGAGCTGAGCCCACTTGCTGTGAGCCAGCTGCCGTTGCAGTCAACCTGCAGAGCCCCCAGGGGAAGGCGTCACCCTCCCGTCCCATCCCGCTACGAGGAACTGGGGTCAGGACACGTGACATCCTGGGAGGGGGAGGGTGGAGCTGGGCTCAGCGCAGCCCTGGGACCCCTGGATGGTCCTCTCCACCCCGCCCAGCTTGGGCGCCCATCTACCCGAGGAACACCGGACCCGATTTGGAGTCTGTGGCTACTGCAGAGAGCACATGAAATCGGGAAACACCAGAACCGCTAAGCCGGAACCTTCCACCCCCCGACACTGCGTCATCTCGGGGAGCATAAATGACTTTGAAAAACAGTCTCTTCCCCCTTGCCTCTCCTCCTGTCTCCCGGTGCTCTGCCTTGGACAAATAATTTGCTCCCCAGCAAAGAGAACCAAACTTGATTTATGAGCCACCGTCCAGATATAGGTGACAAGCTTGCAGAAATCCGCCTGCGTAAACCGCAGCCATCCCCGGGGTGTTTATCGTTTTGCGCACATGGAGAAAAAGGAAACAGAGGTGTAAGCCTTCTTAATCCGTGTTTATCGGAAAGTGCTTTTGAGCGACCGGCATCCGGGGCCCCATGGGGAGGCAGGGACGGGTAGTTCTGAGCCACAAATGGAATCTGTGTCTCTGGAGATTTCCTGCCTCTCTGCGTTTCTTCAGATCCTCCGGGCGCCAGCTTCCGCTTGCCCAGCTTCAGCTTCCTCCCTAATTCATCCTTCCGTGTCTGGGCCAGACGCCGCCACGTGTGGCTCCCGGGACTGTCAAACTCAAATTCCTCCTTCCTCCTCCTCTTGCCACCTTCCTGTGCCTTGTGTTCCCACCTGGCGCTCTCTAGACAGTGGGTCTGAGTGGCACAGCACTCAACAGTGTATGTGTGCTGCGATCGGAGAGGGCGGCACAGCACTCAAGAGTGTGTCGTGCCTTTGAAGAGGGCGGCACAGCACTCAAGAGTGTGTCTGTCGTGCCTTTGAAGAGGGCAGCACAGCACTCAAGAGTGTGTCTGTCGTGCCTTCAGAGAGGGCAGCCCGCCCGGTTCCGGAAGGCTCATCGCCGCGCCTGGCGCCCCTGGGGCTCCAGCTCGTCCGTCCGTCCGCTGAGTTAGGTGAGTTCTGCGCGACAGGGGGAGGAGGGAGCCGGCGTTGTTCTAGGGCTCGCTGGGTGGGGACGGGGTGACCAGTCAGTTCTGCAGGAAGAAGCAAGGGCCGTTTGTTCTGCGTTTGCTACGGCAACAAAGTCAGTAACCTTGACAGGCGCTCACGCCTGCCAGGCGCTGTCCTGTGGGCTTTACCTGCCCCTGTTGGTCTGAACCTCATAATCACGTGGAAGGGCACAGACGACCCTGTTTTCCAAATGTGTAAACCAAGGCACAGGGGGGCAAATGAAACCTGCCGGCCGGCTGGCTGACCCGTGAAGCCACGACCGTGGCTCCGTGGCCATGCTGGGGCCGTGGGCTGCTGCTTCGGGGGCGGTGAGACTCGGTGATGGCCCTCACTCCTCCCCGCTCTCCGTCAAGCCTCAGCTCCCCTTCGTCCCCGACAAAGCACAAACCAAAGGGAGCAGACGTCTGTCGTTCCGACAAACGATTGAGATTTTGCAGTGGCGTGGCGGCAGGTCCCCGATGCAGAGACGCACGAGGAAGCTACCGGAAGCACCGAGCGGGCAAGAGGCCACGCGTTCTACGTGCCCACCCCATGCTCCCTGGAAGGAGGCCCAGGCCTCGTCTGGCCCCACCGTTCTGTCCTGAGCTCGGGACCCGCCTGGGGGCTTTGGTCGCGGCCCGGGCAGGCACCCACTCTGGAAGGAAGGGAGGCAGAGGAGGAGAAAGGTGCGAGGAAGTCGGCTCCCCCGGGGTCCTGCTGCGGCAGCCGGGGCCCGGCAGGGTGGGGTTGGCCGACGGCAGCCCCGTCTCCGTGAGGGAGCGTGAACAGATGGATGCGTATGAGGCTGCCTGTGGCAGGAGGCAGGCACCGCTCACAGCTGCTGGTGAGGTCCCGGAGGACAGCTATTCCCAGCGTTTCGCAGAGCTGGGCAGACGAGCCTCCCGGTCCCCCGGGTCTCTCTCTGCACCTTGTCTTCACTCGGGGGTTAATCCTGGAGCCCTGAGAACAGACAGAAGCACCTGGCCCAGCCTCTGCTCCTCAGGGTCACCTACCTTCTCTGCAAGAGACGGCCCAGGACCTGCAGAGGGGGAGGGGGTGGGAGAGACCCACTCCTGTGGCTGGCCAGTTAGGAACGGAGACCTCTGCGGGTCACGCGGGACCCCTTGCTCCATCTCTGCAAAGAACAAACTGCAGAATTAGGCCAAGCACGGGCCCCTGAGCAGGCAGCCGGCAGCAGAGGGAGCAGGAATGTCACCGTTCCTGACGTGCAAGGACATGAGTCCAAGGGGGCCTGTCCTCCGGTCACTCCTCTTCACGCTCCCTCAGGTAGCTGCCGTTTTCCAGCCCTAAGGCGACTGACTTCTCCTCCCTGTGTTTGCTGAGTTAATTAACATCTGTCTGCCCTCAGGCTGAAGGAGGGCAGGGACTTTGACAGTCCTATGTGGGGTTATATTCCCAAGCCTGCCAGAGTATTCCGGTTAGGAAGTTTTGTTGAGTGACTTGGTGATGGGAGGCCGGATGACATGTGGGTGCACCACAGCCCCCAGGATTCCTTTTCCTGCCTGCCACTGCGAACAAAGAGTGTGTGACGTGGCTCAGTCTGCACCCAGCCCTGACCTGCCTGGCCAGACGCATGGTGGCTGCCCGACTCCCGCCACCTGGGCAGTGAAGGGCGGCAGACATCTGGAGGGCTGAAACGCAGGGCGCCGGGCAAGTCCCATCTCTATCTGGGCTTCACCTTGCCCAGCTATGAATGGGGGGCTGAACATGGCTATCTAGCATCTGTGGGTGCTCAGTTCCATGTTGAAAGGGGACACGGCTCACCCGGAGTCCACGGGCCACCGGGCGTACCGCTGACCACGCTCAGCCGTGCATGCTGACATTTCCACTCCTCAGCAGGCTGAAAAACTCTTCGCTTGTCTCCACGCTCTTATGAGGGAGCCGGCATGCCCTGGTAATGAGACTCTGTCCTGTTTCAGCCGCGGCTTGGTCATCGCAAGCGTCTGGCCCGGGGTGACCCTTCCTCTCCAGCCGTCCTCATCAGCAGCCTGGTACCAGTTCTGGGTCTCGGTCCCACTGCCTTCTCTAGACTCTGGCTGGCTCCTGAGCCTGCCTGGGGCTCCCTGCAGCCCTGTCACCCACAAAGCTCAGTCCCTTAGTTTTCGGGGGGGGGGTCTGAGTGTCCTCCCCAACGTGGAAGGAGGGGCTGCAGGGACCATTCCCGGGGCCAGCAGCGAGGCAGTTAAAGAACGTTTGCTAGTCGTGAGGTCCGTGCCCTTCTTCCCCTCCACGAGGAAACAGATAGTTTGACGAGACGAATTTGCAGGGCAGGCACACTGCTGGGCAGTTCTGTTTCCAGGTGGGGCAGAGCGCGGGGCAAAGGCCGGCACCGGCGCGTTAATAATGGATGCCGCCCTGCCCGGCGGCCGGCCGTCATCTGTGCATGAGCTCGCAGAAGTCCAATTAGGGCTGAATTATAGTAATCAATAGAGCAGTGGGATTTAGATCCAAACAAAGACAGCATGGCCCGTTCCACCCGAGGGGAATTTATGAGAGAGAGATGTGCTGGCATAATTGGAGGATACACTTGCAGGCTGCAGACTCTCCCAGGTCCAGGGCGGCTTTGGGGGAATATTCCGCGTTGACAGAGGTCCAGCTGGTGCCCTGTGTGTGTAAACCAGCATGCCCGGGCCTCCCCTCCAGGAAGGGTTGAAGAGGCCAGAGCAGTGGGAGGAGTGTGGCCGTAGAATCAGACTCTCCATCAGGCCTCCACCGTCTGGCTGGGAGACCTCAGGCAGTAGGTTTACCCTTCTGAGCTTCTGAATCCTTATAGGCAACACACCTGCTCCCAGGACCATCGTGAGATCTCGCCAGGTGCCTCGAACCTCTCACGATACCTGGAGCATGGGGACACCTCAACGTTCTCCTTCCTATCCCTCCTGTCTCTGCAGTAGCATGGTGCACCGTCACCCACGCCTTTGGTCCTCCTGTCCCCACCTTCTAGAATGTTCTCCCCTCTTGCTCTTGCCTATAGAGACCAAATCCATTGGTCAACAGTGAGCGTGCACCCTTTCCTCCGGGCTGCCTCCTGAAGCTTCTGTCTTGCTGAGAACCCCGGGAAGTTGGCCAGGCGCCTTTTCTGTGCCTGGCTCTAGCCTGGCTGAGACGTCATCTGCTTCCTCCCAGGCGTGCGGGTTGACGTTTGGAAAGTCACTCCGTTCCTGACCTGCAATAAAGTCTGCGTGTGGTCGGCTCTCTGGGAAGAGGCATGTGTGTAGATATGTATGTATGTATGTATTCATTCTAAGAAATGTTCAGATTTCAAGCAGATACAGGACCCAAAACAGCAGAGCGACCAGGTGTAGGTGTCTCAGTGTCCGCCGTTCACCGGGCACAGGCACGGCGGGGACCTCGTCTGCTCCTCCCAGTTTAAGGGAGGCAGCGGAAGCCGGCGGTTCTCAACCTCAGAGTCCGGGGACCACGGGGAAGAGAGCTGGGGCAACTTGCCTGAGCCCACCCAGTAAACCACAGCCAAGAACCGGCCTCAGACATCGAGTTTGGTGACTGGGAGTGACGCGGACTTCAGGAATGAGAGATGATCTCTAGGAGTGTGTCTCTGACCTGGACGAACCATCATCTCCCGGCCTAAACTCTAAATCCCGGTTCTTGAAATCTCGTTCAAACAAACGAACAACGGAAACAAACAGCAACAAAAACAGTCGACGACACGCTTGCATGAATTTTAAGGGATACAAACTGGCAAGCGTGGTCCCTGAGAGAGTTTGTTCTCCTACTTCAGAGCATAGTCACTCCCTACCCTGCTCCTCTCGGGGAAGGACCATTCACACCACGGTTTTATTTTCAATAGACGTCAATGATTGGAAATTCAAAGGGTCAGAAGATAACAAATGCTGCGAACATTCTCTCCGATTTCTTTCTCCGCTCACCCGGCGCCCAGTTTTACTGCAGGAGGTAGTCGACGTCACCTGTCCCAAGAGTCACTGCAGTTGCAGAGAAGATAGATGCCCATGCGTGTGGGCGTCTGTAGCCCCTTGCGTGTGACCCGTTTGCACACTCCTACCCTGACGGCTCTCCGTGCTTCCCTTCCCTTGCCGGGCCTCGGAGGCAGCGTATGACGGGTACCCGCGTTCCCCGCCCCGGTCCCAGCACGCCCCGATCGTGGGCGTTTGCCCTTCTGCTCTGTCGCTATCACAAGCAACGTTTCCGTGCGTGACCTTGTGCGTTTGTCATTGTGCTGGCATTCTTAGAAGCGGGATTCCTAAGACCCGTGCATTTATAATTTTAATACAGACGAACCGCCCTCCACAGAGGTGGCACCGGGACACACCCGGGACACTAATTACTCCTCATCACCCTTGACGCGACTCATCGCCACCCGTGTCATCTTCGCAACCCCCGGGCTGTGCGGATGGCCGCGCCGCCTCGGCCCCCTGCGAAGCCCGGGAAGGCAACGGTGATGCTCACCGATGTCACCAGGGGACCTTCACGTTGCCAAACCCGGCGGCACTTTCAGCCCTGATCTTAGCGACCAGACTTGGTGCCGCTGGCTGCTCCTTCCCGCTTGATTTATTTCTCTAGGCGATACTTTGTTTCCTTTGCAGTTCACTCTCCACTTCCCAGCTACTAAGTGATGGTTTTCCACCCGCTAGTGGCACGTTACAGTCACCTCGGAAGCGTTCACAAATTCGGGTGCTCGGGCCAGTGACAAGATCCTCATCTCTGTAGGTGGAGCCCAACCCTCAGCATTGCTGTGATCGTCCGCGGGGCTCAGACGTGTAGCCTGGGTGGAGAACCGTTTCATTAAGCGATGCTCTCCACCGGGATTAATCCATTTCTGCCGCCTTCACTTTGCGTCACCTCTCGAGAAAGAGGCGTGCGTGCTCACGGCTTCGGTTACCATCTACACAGAGATGGCCCGTGTATGTACACCTCCAGCCTAGATCTTTCCTCTGTGCTCCGTGCCTGGGTACGGGGCCAACTTAATGTCGCTCTCGTGGACCCCTTGGGGTCCAAAAACACACTCACGACCTTCACGCCTCCAGCCTGATATTTGTCTGTATCTTCATTTCAGTGAGTGGTACTGTCTTCCTCCCAGTGGTACAGTCTGAAAGCACAAGACCCTCCTTGACGTTTCCTCCTCCCTCCCTGCTCTACCCCCCACCGTCTCGCCCAGGCAGGATGCTCCTCGCTGTCCATCTGTTTAGCTTACGCTTCACACCCCCTCCGGTCTCTGCATCGCGCTGTCCTCGGAGCGACCACGTCAGAGCACATGTGTTTGCAGCATCCTTCCAGTGGCTCTCCCCGCTGGGACACAGACACTCCCCCTGTCCCACAAGGCCGTCCTTGGCCGGGCTCTTGCCGTCCTTTTCAGCCTTCCCTCCCACCGCATCTTCCCAGCAGATTATTTTTTTCTAGACGCCCAGCTTGCTTTTAGGTTCTCATCCACGTTACTTTCCCTCCTGCACGTGGACCTTGCATGGGCTCTTCCTGCTTCTGAAATAGCAATACTCGTCCCTCCCCTCTTAGCTTACTTAACGCCTTCTAGTCTTACAGGTCTTTTTCATCAGCTCAAGGGTTTCCGCTTAGAAAAAGCTTTCTCTGACCTCAAAGACTGGGCCACGCCAGACGTCCCCGAGATACTCCCCCAGCGAAAGGTGCATCTTTGCTTCGTGGTGGTTGCACCTTTGCAATTTTACGCCGTCTTGTGTGTGGTCCTTTGACCAGTGGCTCTGTCTGCCTTTCAACCACAAGCTCCGTGAAGGAAGCACGGTGGCTCCTTTTCTGTGCCGTCATATTCCCACGGCCTTGTGGGATGCCGGACACCACCACGGAGAGTGCTCGTGCAAGCTACAGCATAAACGAACTGCACGATCGCTTCTCATTTACAGTTTGGGAGAGTGGAGGAGTTTGCCGTTGGCCACCAGGTGAGTTCAGGATGGTCCCAGACGGGAAGGAAGGTTCCAGAAACAGCCCCAGACGTCTGACCCTGCCGGGGAGGTTCTCCCTCTTACCATCTCCGGTTGGAGTCAGCTGGCAGCTCCTCCGGCATGAGAGCGTTATCAGTGAAAATCATTCGCGTTTAATAACTTCTAACGGCACTCCGTAAATACTTGAGGAAAATATGGAGCAGTGTTTACAGCAGCTGCATCTCATAAGGGAGATTTACGGGACTGTTAAAAATTATGAGGCCTCTTCCGCGACAGACCCGTTTTCGCGAGCGGCGCCGCCGGGCTTCACAGCCGGGCTCTGCACGATGTTTATTTCCACGTTTTCAAAATACCGTATTTCTTCCACCATTAAATTTTATCTCAGCGGCGTTGTTTTAAGGCACAAATTTCCCCAACTCTCTGATCTTGTAATTCAGCTCCAAAATATGTTGCTTCGCAAACCCTCCGCAGAGCGCAGGGGTCCAGGGCACGGCTGCGGGCGCCGTGTCGATAATTCACGCGGCTTCTGGGGACGGCAGGGGTGTAAATGTCTGTCAGGCCACGGGCTGCTGGCGGCTGCTGGCCGGGACTTCCCGGCAGAGGGAGAACGTTCTAGCTGTAGGCACGAGTGAAAGGAAAGGGAAGGGAACCGCAGTCTCGAAGGGCTTCTGAGCCTGGCGTGGCTGTGGCTGCACAGGCCTGCCGGTCATCGTCTCTCCGTGAGCCTTTCCTATGCCTGTGCCTTGGTTCCTGGTGTCCCCCAGGTCGGCTGCAGAAATCCGGCACCAAAGCCCTTCTCCTAGCTGTTTAAAGGGATTCCTTCCCATCAGGGTGCCCCTTCTTGGCCCTCTGGGCAGGTCACATGCGTTGTCCCTGGACTCTCAGGCACAGCCTCACTATCTAGAAGGCGACCGTACCTGACGCAGGTGTCCATAGGGCCAGGCAGGTGCGGTAAGCAAGGCAAGCAGGACGCAGGTGGCTGCATGAGCCGGGGACCCTGTTTAATCCAGTCCTGTCCCCAGGAGGGAATGTGGGCTCCGTGTGGCCAATTGTCCTGATCTTCCAGGTGAAACCAGAAATCCGGATTGCTATGCGAACTCTTCTGATTTTTTTTTTTTCATATTGCCCACATTTTAAAATCCTGCAGTTCAAATAAAATATATGAAGCCAGTGACCAGCCTGCACTAGACACTTAATTTAGGATTAGTGACCTTACTTCCCCTCCTCCTCGCCCTTTTAATATTCCCGGGTCCTCTCCCTAAGAGGCTCAGGGAGCCCCAAAGTCAGATGGAGACAGAATCGGCATTAAGGGGAGTCTGGAGAAAGCCAGGGAGGCGGAGGATGAGCTGGCGGAGTGGGGGAGGGGAGGGATAGTGATGTCATCGGGGTTCCATGGTTCAGTTCTGGGGACTCCTTGGTGTCCCCGTGGGCTTCTCTGCCACTCCCTCCTCCCCTACTGCTGCAGGGAAGGAGCTGGAGCGAGGAGGAGTGTGGGGAGGTCCTGAACTCCGTGCACCTGGACGGCTGCTGGGGGAGCCGAGGCCAGGAGCCCAGGCAGCCGGGGTCTCTGCGGGGTCCCTCCTCCACTGCCCTAATGAGGAGGTGACATGTGGCCACCACGCCCAGCGCCAGCCACAGGGCAGCAGCTCCTGGAAGCCCCGGTGAGGCGCAGCTGTGCGGGGTGAGCACCCGCGGCTGCCGGCGCCACCCACATCCAGTCTGCTGATTAACCAAACCCCAGGCGGGGCCGCAGCTCAGTGGTGACTCACGCGGCCTTGTCAGCGCCCGGCCTCTCAACGCAAATCAAGATGAGGAAAATGGTTGATTCAGGGTAATCCTAGTTAAGCCAGGTAAACTTCCTAAACATCCCCCTGGGCCCGTCTGCAGGGGGAGGGAGCGTGATTGGAATCGCTGAGAGGGATTCGGTTCCCGGGAAGCCAGAGCTCAGAGGGCCGGGACCCGGAAGCCATCTCATCTCCACGGACCAGGCCCCCTCGGGCCAGTTGGCAAAGCCTGCGGGTGGCTGAGTACTCGCAGGGGCTCCCCACAGCGACTGGGGGTGCAGCAGGCATGGCCAGGGGCTAGGAAGGGGGTTCTTGGCCTCAGGGGATGGGAAATGCTTCCCTACGGGGGGCCAGAGCTCCCTGTGGCTCCCGGTCTTCCCGAGGAGAGACCACCCCGATTCCATGCTGGGAATTCTGGGCCCACCGTCCTGGCTCTGGAACGGATTTGAAGGAAAGGGGATCATCCGCCCGGGTCAGGGCCTCCTCTGGTAAGCAGGGGGACCCCGAGTACCCTTGCAATTTGCCCTCTGAGCGATTGGGTCCCCGCACAACTCCTTCCTGCCTCTCCTGGAGGTTTCAGGGCTTTCCTGGCCCTGCTGGTCGGTCCCACAGCTCTGACGTCACCTCCAACCGCTCCTCCTCCTGCCCCGGCCCCGCGGGACTGTGTGTACACATGTGCGCGTGCACACGCGTGTTTGCTGCTTTTCAGACACGCCAAACCGGGGGCCGCTGTGCTTGCCTTTTGGCCAGGACTGCTCCGTCCTTCTCATTGATTTGGGTCTGTGTTCAGATGCTCCCTCCCCAGACAGGCCCTGCCTGGGACCAGTGAGGTGTCTATCACCCCCTGCCTTGCTGTTTCTGCACAGCCCTGTTCCAGCCTGCCTCCCCGCTGCCGCCTGGCTGCAGGGCACGTCCGTGTCCAGCTTGAGTTGCACCTGGATTGAAGGTGACGTTTTGTGGCTGTCACCCAGGGGACAGTTCCTTAGGACAGCAGCGTCTGACTCAGACGTAAGGGAGGTCTCGGCTAAGCGGAGAGTGGAGACAAAGTCTCTTCTCGTTCTAATAATTCCGGGGTAGCCGCGGACTCGGCCAGCATCTGACTCGTCCTCTTTCCCGGGGGTGGGTGAGGCCGGGACTGAGCCGCTGAGCAGGAAGAGGAACCTCTGGAGACGCCCACTCTGGATTCCGGACTTCACGGCTGCTCCATCTGTTTTCTCCAGAAAGCACTTAGGGGCCGACCGCTCTGACTTGGGCTGGCCCTGGGGCTCAGGGTCCCTGTTCTTGGGGGCTGGGCAGGTTCTTCCCCTGAGACCCTGGATGGCACTTGCCAAGGGCCGTTGCTCGCTGGGAGGGGCAAGAGGGTGGCAGGGCACGCCCCCAGGTGGCATCAGAAGGGCCAGGGGCTCCCCGTCACACTCAGCCTGACGCTGGGTGGAGAGCGCCCACGGGTGGCGAGGGGCGAGCCTGCCCGGCCTGTGTGCACGGGCATGTGTCTGAACTGCTTCCCAACAGCCCTCGCAGGGTGCCGGGCGCGGAGAACGGACAGACACCCTTGGGTGCCCTGACTGTGGGCCACATGCTGTCAGAAACGAGCTCCTCACACTTGGCACTTTGGAGCTGGATTTTGTATCAGCCGTGACATGGCCGTGGGCCCAGAGAGGAGACGCAGGTGGGGCTGGCGGTGGTGGGGCCACGGGGCGTGGTCGTCGCTGCTGGCCCCACACAGACGTGGAGATGGCCCTGCAGCCAGGCGGGGGGAGCTCGTTGGCCTTGGCAGTCTGTAGTGTGAGTCTGTGCGCCAGGAACCTTCTATTTAGTGTTACAGACTAATAAGCCATAGAATACATTGGGCAGGTTTCGAGCCATAATTTGATGCCGTTAGAGTTCACAAAAGGCCCTGGTTTTCCATCCCAAGAAAACCAGCAGGAACGGCTGGGCAGACTGTCCCTGTGCCTGGCCCCGGTTGCTCCGAGCGTTGTCCCCGGGAGACATCTGCTCCTGGAGGCTCCTGGGGCGGAGGAGAAGGCAGCGGCGAGTTGGCACGCACCTCAGGGAGGCTGCACGTGAGAGTTGCTCAGCTGCATTTTACAGCTCTCCAAACGGCAAGACTTTCTTGAACTTTTATGTGGGCTGCGGGGCAGACCGTAATTTTGAGTTCTTAAAGCAGAGTTACTACCGATAAGGGCTGTAAACTGTCAGGAAAAGCAGGCCCATAACCGCCCTGCTAATGGCTGCAGCTAATGCTCTGGAATAGTGTCTATGTAGAGCCGGGGCGGTGGGGAGGAACTGGCAACCCATGGGAAGGGCAGGGAGCTTCTCCGCGGAATCTCTGCGGGAGCCCATCGACCCGCGGTAACGACAGGCAGGGAGACATTAAGACGATTGCTCGCAGCTCTGGTCTGGCGAGGTCTCCGGTGAACCAAAAGGTTCTGCCGTAGGCAGAACATTTTTTCCCTAATTACAAAAGCAGCTTAGAGGCAATTAGACAAAAAATTGCAGGAAAGAACAAAATGAGAAAAACCCAACTCTTCTTTGAATTCACCACTCCAAGATCGTAACAGCTCACACTTCAGTGTGTGACTTTCCCGTGTTAATGTGCACACGTGTCCATGCAAAAATCGGCTCCTGGGCATTTGTGGAGCCGGCTCACTCACTCCTCTCAGCGAGCTAACATGCCACACCATGCCACGCCACGCCGTGGTGCATTTATGTATGTCCCTGTGGCTCCGTGGTATCCCACGCTTTGGAAGAGAATTGGACTCTGCCCTTCTTGTTGGAGATTTTGGTCACTTCCAGGTTTCACAGCGTGACTAACTCCGCCGTGATTATCCGTAAGCGTGCTTCCTTGCACGTTCCTGATGGTTTCCCAGCAGTAAGTTCTGGAAGTGGGTCTGCCTGGGCCACAGGCACGCGGCTCTGCTTATACCAGTCCCTGCTCCCCACGCTCTCCTTACACCGTCTTCCCCACCTCCCCGGCCTCACACGTCCACTCTGTGCCGGCAGCGTCCAAACGGCCCCATAGCTGGACCCGCAGCTCCCGGACCCCGGAGCCGACGGTCTCCGCTGGACGTCGCCTCTCAGCCGCGGGCGGTGGATGTGCTGAGGACGGAACTCAAGACCCCCCCCCGTCCAGCCCAACGTCCCGGACAACCGCCATCGGCCAGGGCTCAGGACAGGCAGCGCGGAGTCACCCTAGTGTCCCCCTCCCCTCACTCCCGCATCCGACCGACAATCACCAAGTTCAGCGAGTGCGTCCCCTGAATCTGTCCACGTCTATGTTTCGTCTGATGCTACCCAAGCCCGGCCACCAGCTAAACTCTGAGCACTCTAACTCAGAAACAAACCAGCCTGGTAAACACGTTCAAACCAACGTGACCAGACAGAAAGGCTTCTCCGTCCTGGGAATTCGCACCTTAAAAGAGGATTCAGGCCGTGCTTAATCTGAAGAATCGTGAGCTCTCGGGCGAATCCTGGCATTTGGTGTGCGGAGGGTTTTGAAACAAGGAGCCTCCTGGTTTTCCTCGCATTGAATCTCAGCCTCTCTCACATTTGCGGCTGGCTCTGTCCCTCGTCTCATTGAGACAGTGTCAGAGCTGTGTCACTTGTGGAGGGGTGGGGTGGGGTACTTCACAGCAAAGCCAGGCCATGGCCCTGGGCTGCTGCCCACAGCCCGGAAGCTTCTCCACCAGCCGGAAAACCCCCCAGACACAGCCTGGATTTCATTCCTCTGTGTCTCCGGGCCTGGCTCACGTCCTGGATAAACCAAATGCTCAGGATGGGTTTGGGGGAATTTAGAACATGCTCAGGCCCATGCTGTGCTGGGGGCCGGGCCAGGACGGGAGGTGGGGCCAGCGTCCCTGGCCCCCAGACTGGAGCAACGTGGGGAGCTGCTCGTGTGAGGAGGGTCCCCCCTTCCTGGCTGCTGGCGGAGACAACAGTGGCTCCCAGCGTCTCCGCTGCTGCCTGCTGAGCTCCGTGCAGCCAGGGCAGGGGCTGAACGTGCGTGCTCAGGCCTCACACTGCCCCGAGGGTGTGTCTGCAGATGTCTTGCTGTCCCCAAACCAGGGCTGGCCTGTGGTGTGGCTGTGGGTTCTGTGAGTTCTCATAGTCACTGCAGTGGACAGGAGGATCTTGAAGACGGGACCACTTTGTTTCTCCCCCGGTGCCTGCCGTGGCGTGCGCTCCCTGGTCCCTGCGCACACAGTAGGTGCTCAGCAGATGCCCACTGGGCTGGCAAGCTTTCTGGATGGAGATGAGCGAGATGTCCACCCTGAAACCCTCCCAGGAGGAGAGCCGCTGCCGTGGTCGGTGCTCGGAGTGGAGCCGCCCTTTGGTGGTGCGGGGAAGCTTGGTCGACCTCAGCCCGGTCTCGGTAAGGTGCAGGAACTGCTCGGCTCTCGGTGAAACAAAGGAAGCCACACGTTGTCTTCCGAGAAGCTGCATAGAAAGGACACTTAGGGATTTATTGATGTCTGTTCTGACAAACAAACCAAAATGCACTTGGAAAACTCAAAGTCCCAGATGAGTTAAAAACAGCATTGGGGGGGGCGGACGGAGCCAGCGCGGAAAGTCCATTAGCGCCAAGCTGCGTTAACGACCTCGGGTGAGCCGTCTGCCGACAGCGGGCGCCGGGGCTGGGAGCTGCCAGATGGCGTCACCGTGCACGCGGCCCCCGAGCCTGCCTGGCCTCGGGGGCCGTGTGACCACATCCATGTGCTGCAGAGATTGAACAGTGCCCAGCTCAGCCTGAGTTTGGGGGGGTCTCCCTCCCCCTTTTGGAGCCAAGACACCCCCTGGGGGCTGGGAGAGTCCGAGGGTCGAGTGTCGGGTGGGACAGTCTGCTTTGTTTGCTGGCCTTGAGCATGAAGAGAAAATAAAACTCTGGGTGGAAAAGAGGTTTCAGCTGATGGGACTGATGGGGAGGTCACCTGGACAGGTGCGTCCCACCCGGGTACCGGGAAGGACCAGGGTTCTTGTGAAGTCTTATCGGTCATGGACTGATACTCACGCAGAATCCAATACAACTTGAATTATGAGAACAATAAAATTAAGAGAGAAGCCATACAGAACGCAAGCCCCCACGATTTTGTTGTCAGATTGGTCATGCTCTGTTATCTGTCAAACTGCAGCTGAGGTTTCTGAACACTCCAGTTTTAGTCTTTCATCGTGATCACCCAGTGACGGACCAGAAGGTGTCCCCGTACCTGGGCTTTCCCACCTGTGTCCCTGCACGGGTGGTCCCTCCCCTGGGAGGTGCCCTTCCTCGTCCTGTCTCTTCCCACACGATTGCCCAGAGAACGTCCTCCTGGGCCAGGACCGAGTGTCCGTGTCTTCCTCCGTCCTCGTCACCTCCAAGACTGCTCTAGTCTGCACTGCTCACCTGAATCCACCTGCCACCCCTGGCTGGGACATCTTTGTCCTATCACACACCTCCCTCCCTCTCTCCCTCCCTCTGCAAGGCTGCTAGGGAGATGAGCTTTGTAAAGCTCAGGTATCTGACCACGTCGCCTGCTGGCTGAAATCCCGCAGCAGCTGGCAGGCACCCTCAGGGCTGGACCTAAGTGCCTGGCTGTGTGGCCGAGGCCCCGGCAGGTCATCTGCTGCCCCCCTCCCGGCCCCCCTCTGGCAGCCCTGCCATGCCCGGGCAGCCCCTGGTCCTGTTGTGGTGCTGGCTGTGCCCTGCTCCCTCCCGCCCCAAAGCCTTCGCTGGATTGTTCCCCTGGTCCACTCTGCCGTCCCCTTCCCTTCATGGGGGAGCGTCTCTACATGATCCGTACCCAGGCCGCGGCCCCTCATCTGGGAGGCTTTCCCTGCCTCTCCCACCCCCAGGTCCTGGTGACCCCCTGGTAGAACATCCCTCCTTCCTTCTCCTGGCACTTGTCACACTGTGGTCTGTCCCTTTCTTTGAAGCCTGTCCACTGACTGAGCCCTTCCTGCGGAAAGATCTGAGCGCGGCACTGGCGTCCCCTGCCCAGGTGTGGGGCTGTCCTTGGAGCCTCTCCTGAGCGGTGTGCTCGAGGGCTGAAAGGCGCCAGGAGGAGGAAGGTGGGAACAGCAGGGTATAATGGCGTGTGTCCCTCAAGAGCGACCCACGGGGCTGGGAGTGGGAAGATGCCCCCCCCAGTAGGGGGACAGGTGCCTGTCTGGCACAGACATTGGGTGCAGAGGTCATTCTTTCAGCGAATGGCGTCCTCACCGCTCAGTGGGACGGCTGGGAGGTGCATCCACATGGCCTCTCCTCCCAGCAGAGGGAGCCCCAGGTGCTCCCAGCCAATCTCCTTCCGGTGCGTCCCGGGATCTCCTCCCACACAAGCTGCCTGCACCCAGCTCTTGTCCCGCACCCATTTCTGGTATCCAGAACTAAGACAGAGAACACCGTGGTATCGCCCTAGAATAGCTCTTTCCAGATTAAACATCAGCATTGACATTTGTCCCGTGCAAACGTGCTTGTCCTGGGCAAGATGAGGACAATCCCCGTGCTGTGACGGCATCACCAGGTGCTGGGGGGCACTTTGCACTTCTAACCTCCACAAGGCAGATTTCCATGACAACCGTAAAACAGCTGTCGGTGTGGCAGGGTCCTGCCGTCTCTACCATCCTGAGTGTTGACTCCACATCTGGACCTCGGCGAATATCGGGTGGATGTGCTCGACCACAGAGCTGCCTGTACCCCAGATACCCCGTGGGGAGGCGGTGGTCTGCGTGGGGTACCAGGGTTAACAGAGCCCTCGGGGTCTCCCGGCAAGTCTGACGGCGATTCCGGGGCAGGGCGGGGCCCCGTCTGGTGAGGCACAAGTGGGAAAGATGAGAAATTGGGAGGCGCCAATTCTCATCTTGGTCTCCCCTTCCAGGCCCAGCCTCCCATCTCTGCCCCCCGGGGGAGCTGGATGGGGATCGGTGAGTCGGTGCACAGGGAGTTTTGAAAGTGGAAGTCTGCAGACGTTGGCGGACGCTTCTTCTCCTGGCAGACAGAAATGCGAAGAAGGTTGGCCGATGATCATGACACAGACGTGTGGCGAGGTAACTGCTTCCCGTGTGAGTGTCCAGCTCCACACGGCCTCTTCCCGAGGGCCTGAAACACTTCACAAGGTGATCTTCTCCAGCGATCCCAGGCTGGAAACCTTCCCTTCTCTTCCCCTTCCCCTTCCCCTTCCCTCCTCTCCCCTCCCCTCCCCTCCCCTCCCCTTCCCCCAGCCTTTAGCCCAGGAATAATTAGACGGAGTTGTGCTTGGTGCATTTTCTAATCGATGCAATGATTTGAAAATTAATTTCTGACCATTGCATATGGTGACAAAATGCTGCATTCAAACCCTACTTGTCCTTGTGGATTAAAAGTCAGCATTGGGGGTAGATTTACAGCTGGCGTGGGGAGTCCACAAGACAATAAGTAGACCGTTCTCCTTTTTCCCAGAGAAGCATTGATGTTGCCCCTAAGGGTGGGAGGAGCCCTTGGGAACTGAAGTCTCTTCCCAGGGGGAGTGTATCTTTCTTCCAATGTGTTCCAAAATGCTTTGATTCTTCCTTTCCATCCCAACGACAAAATAGAGACTCTTCAGTCTCCTAAATCTACCATCCCCTCCATAAATGGGATTTGAGAAGGTCTTAACGTTCTCCAAAGCAGGGTCGCTTTCAAATGGGCGTGGGTCAAATGGCCAGTGGTCTCCACGCTCCTTCTGGGTTTCTCTCTGGGCAGAGCAGAAATCCTGGATCTGAGTATCTGCCCCTGAACTCTGCTGCTGGGGAGGATGAATCCAACGGCTCCTCTCCCAACAGGCTTTCAAGAGCAAGCTAACAACAGCGAGACCCCCGAGTCCCCAAACAGAAAGCCTGAAAGCCCTTGGAAAACTCATCAGAAAAAAAAAAGGGGGGCGGGGAGAGGGGAGAAATGCTTGTTTTGCTGCATCCTGTTTCTGTAAGACCAGGGAGACTGTGACAGAGGAAAGCAGCAGAGAGTCTTTGTGGCTGGCATGAAAGGCAGCATCTGGCGGAGGAAACGCTCTCCGATAGGACACGGGTGCAAATGCTTCTTGACAATCCTAATCAAGGCGGGTGCTCGTTTAGCATTCGCGATGGCTGGCAGGATAAATTATACCGAATAATTTCGGTCCTTTGTCAGGGCTTGGATGTTATCTTCCCGAGACAACATCTGTAGCTGTGCATACTTGATTACTAACTAAAGAACAGACAGGAGGCATGCAGCCAGGCCCATCCCTTATGCCGCAGAAACGACACACGCATTCGACGGGGCGTATGCCAGAGAGACAAACGAGACAGCAAGTTTCTCAGCTGGGGCCCTCGTGGGACCCCTGTGTGGGAGGCACCTGGCCTCTCAGATCTAACCCGGAAGAAAGGGGGAACCTTCGAACCGAACAGGGTTAATTTAGGAGCCGAGGCTGGGTGCTCCTTCCAGACCAGCTTTGCATCCCCGAATTCAGACAAATAATGCATGAGGACTGTGACAAGTTTTGAACATTTAAAATGTGCCAACCGTTATGTAAGTGATTCATAAATGTCACGGGTATGACCAGCTCCCTCAGCTCCAGGGAAAATGTAAAGACAGCACCGTGGAAAGATAATTTAGTTAAAACTTCACATGTTCTATTAGGAACCAGTCTCATCTGGTGCGGGGGGACAGGTCATCTTTATCTGATAATCTATCCTTTGAAAAGCCACAGCGTAATACTATTCTGGTCCTTATAACATGAGTCTCCACTGAAACATCCCTCCTGTTTTAACCCTGGTCTGCCTCCATGCTCGTCTGGCATTTCAGCGTTTTTCTCCCCTCGTTTTCGTGCTTTTTGGCCGTGGTAAACCTCTGACTACAAAATGCAAGCGGTTTAAGTTATAAACCTCAGGAAGGAAAACTTCATGCGGTTAATGAGGGTGACGAGGGTGAACTTGGCTGGGCTGTACTGACTCAAAACGGGAGAGAACATTAACAGGCGCTTAACTTGAAATAAAAGAATCAAGAGAGGCCCCTGGAAAAACTGAATGAAGTTTTTCTTGTGTGTGTGACAATAATCTTTTTGTAACAGTGCTGACAAAATAGAAAATTATATGAAACAGAGGGCGATATATCTGCACCACCGACCGAGTGGTCCCGGAGCACACCATGGCTCGGGGACCGGGGACTGGGCGTGCTCAGCTGTACTGAAACAGGCCCCGTCTCCTCCACAGAAGTTAATTTCTGGTGCCTCCTAGCCCTGAGCCTTGGGGCGGGAGGGGGTGCCCATCCTGGACCAGCCGCCCGTGTCTGAACCTTGGGAACTGGGGTGAGGAGGTTTAGCCTGTGACCTGCCCAGGCCAGTGGCACGTGAGTGGAAATGACACCTGTCATTTCTGGGGAAAAGCCTGTTCAGCCCTGTGTGAGCCACACCATCACCTTTCCGATCTCACGCCGACCGTAACGTGTCATCTCGGCGACGGGTCGTGAGCCAACGGCGGTGAGCTGTGTTCGCCCCGTCAGGAAAAGAGGAGGAAACTGAGGCTTATGGAGGCTGACGGACTGGTGGAGCATCACACGGCAGAACAAGGATTTGATGTCTGGTTTCTCTGCCGTGAACACGGCTCGTCGAACCTCCCTGACCTCCTGCGTTTCTGGTGGGGCCCAGCCCTTTCCCTGCTTTCCCTGAGTCTGTTACCGGCACATTGCACAAAGCTGAGTGCCCTGCACCCGTGGCCTGATTGCAGGTGTGCGTGTGCGTGCGGATACGCACACAGCTCCTTCGGAAAGACGGGGCGTGCGTGCCCGTGCCCGTGACCTTGTCTCCTTGAAGGTCCTGATCATTCAGCACTGACGTGGGCGGAGGCAGCCTGTGGGCTGTGTGGGCAGGTGCCGGCGTGGGGCCATGTGGTTCCGTGTTGCGTGTTGTGTCGGGCGGAGGCCTCGGCTTCAGGTGCCGCAGAGGGGCAGGCTGCACCTGTCACCGTATCCCTGACTTTCCACCGCTGCTTCTCCAGGAAAGGGGCAGGACCTGGCTGTCTCTGACAACCCACTCCAGAGAGACGTGACCTTATCTGCCCTGACAGGGATGACAGGCTGAAGGCCATCGGTGTCTGCGCCCGTCTGCAAACGCTGGCTGAGCTCTGGCGGTAGGCAAAGCCCTGCGTCCTCTGCGTGTTGGCGGGGAGGGGGACGCTACCCCACCGCCATGCAGCTCGCTCTCTGATAATGCTCGGAGATCATCCTGTCACAGGTCTCCATAGATGGACATGGAAACCTTCCTACAAGACGCTAAGTGGAAATGCAAATCGCAGAACTGCATGCAGAATCCATGTTCAATTCTAGGGGAAAAAAAAGATTTAAGCAAAATGTGAGCCGAGCAGCTATCCCATGCACAGTCAGTCAGAAATCCTCCCGCGGTCCGACGGGTCTTGGTGGGACGTTGACCCGCGTTTTCCTCACTCACCTCTGGTCTGTATCCTGGACTCCAACTGGATTATGAAGCCCACCTGCCCCTCAGCTCCTGTCTTTCTCTCCTCTCAGGTGGAACTGTCCTCCCCCTTGTTCCCCACCTGTCGGGTGAGGCAGAGGCCGTGCGTGGTCTGCAGGGCTGGGGCAGAGCGTGCTGGGGGGCGGCCGCCTCGTCTGGGAAGACCGGTGTGGTCGGAGAGGGCAGGGCAGCTCCATCCTGGAGAGACCAGAGCCGGGAGGCGGCTCGGTGGGAGCACGGCATGGTGAAGAGCGGTCCCTGGCGGGAGAGAGTGTTCGGGAGCCAACGGGGAGTGGACCACTGAGGCACTGGGACTCCGGCCCTGCCCCGGGTCCTCGGAGGCCCAGCTTTCCAGATGGGACTTTTCTTTCCCTCTGAAGAGAGTCTCTGCCAGCTCCTGAGCGGACGGTGCATGCGGCCGGGCTTGAGCACTGCTGAGACTGGGCAGGTGCAGGGGAGAAAGGCTGATCCGAAAGCCATTTCCGTGGCCCACTGGGAGGAGACGGGGCCTGATGGGGAGGGCATGGGACTGAGAGAGTCGCTACAAGCTCCAGCGGGCCTGGAGAGGAGGAGGAGGGCACAGATCAGAGGACTGTGGAGCCTCTGGAGGAGGAGAAGGGTCAGACGGGGAGGAGCAGAGCCGGAGAGGCCACAAGCCCTGAGGGTGAGCCCTTGATGTGGCCTGGTGATGCCCGGTGCCAGCGTGAGCTCACGCACAGACTTCCAGCACGCAACAGCTGGATGCCATGAAGAATGGCGGGGTGCAGAGGGGAAGACCCTCCATCTGCCGAGAGAGGGTGCACCACCCAGGACAGAGACGTGGAACTGGTCCCTGGAGACGCAGGAGCCTCCCAGGTAGGGAGAGGAGAGGCCGTTAGGGAGAAGGCATCCGGACAGAAGGGACCGTTTGATGCAAATGCGCCCCACAGAGTTGCAGGTTTTCTTCTGGTGAGTGAGGGGAGCCTTCGCACCTGAGTCCACCTAGCAGGTCAGAACAGACACGTCAGACCTCTGCGTCCTGCCCTGGGGGGCCAGGGCTCTCCATCAGCCCCCAGGGGCTCCTAGCTGTGAATTTCTCATTTGCAACCCGGGTCAAGAAGGGGCAAGTTGCCTCCTCATCGAGTGGCTGAGAGAACTGACTCACGGGAAGGATTCAGCGCTGTGCACACAGTAACTGGCCAGCATTGGTCTCTATTATTATTATTTTATTCACAGCTTTGCAAAGGACAGAGGAGAAGGTGTTTTGTGCGTGCACGCAAGTCCTTAAGTGTCCAGGGAGTTCGTGGAAACCGCGACTCATTAGCCCCGGAGGCACCTGTGGTGGAGAG
>CAUYRT010038075.1:0-10295 GCA_963574885.1 Lepilemur ruficaudatus | reverse complement strand
GCCTCCTGCAGGGGGCGGGTGGAAGGGAATCTCTGAGCTGCCACAGCTCGTGCCCTGCACAGTGGGGCGACTCGATGTCCATCAACTTCAGGCTGGAGTCTCTGTTGTTGTTGAGGAAAATAAAAGCTCATTATTTATTTTTTAAATGTATGTATTTATTTATTTATAAGTAATACATGTAATGGTCCAAATTTAAAAGGTACATAAAGTTCAATCATGAAAACTCTTCCTTCTTCCTTTCTACCTTCCCTTCTCCGATGGCTACCAATAGTGCCAGTTTCTTGTGAAGTCTTCCAGAAATACTTTATATTTCACAAACAATTATAGGACTTTTCTTACACATATATACATTCACCCACATGCATTGTTACATTTTAAACTTAACTGTATGAAACATACCAGTCATTGGTATCTGAGGGACATTGGTTCCAGGACCACTTGGTCTACCCCTGCAGATACCAAAATACACAGATGCTGAAGTCCTTTATATAAAATGGTATAGTATTTGCATATATTCCTCACACATCCTCCCATATACTTTAAATCATCTCCAAATTACTTGAAATACCTAATACAATGAAAATAGTTGTTATGCTATATTGTTTAGGAATAATGACAAGGACAAAAACTTCTGTACATGTTCAGTGTAGCTGCAACCATCTTCCTTTTTTTTTTTTTTTTTAATATTTTTGATCCATGGTTGAATTCATGGATACAAAAACTGACAAGGAGGGCCAACTGTTATGGGTTTTTTGTTGGTTTTTTTTTTTTGAGACAGAGTCTCACTCTGTTTCCCAGGCTAGAGTGCTGTGGCGTCAGCCTAGCTCACAGCAACCTACAACTCCTGGGCTCAAGTGATCCTCCTGCCTCAGCCTCCCGAGTAGCTGGGACTACAGGCATGAGCCACCATGCCTGGCTAATTTTTTTCTATATATTTTAGTTGGCCAATTAATTTCTCTCTATTTTTAGTAGAGACGGGGTCTCACTCTTGCTCAGGTTGGTCTTGAACTCTTGAACTCCTGACCTGGAGCGATCCTCCCGCCTTGGCCTCCCAGAGTGCTAGGATTACAGGCGTGAGCCACTGCACCCAGCCAGGGCCAACTATTTTTAAATATTGAGTACGTTTGGCCTTCCTGTCATATAAAAAGTATGCATTTATGTTCACCTGACATGATTTGTTGATTTGGAGGGTGAAGGATACCTATAATAGCAGTGAGGAATCTTGTTTGGCCACATTGTATTTATCTTGCTTCTTACTGCCAGAGTCCCACAATTTTCAGAGTGATTGACTCAGAAAAAGTTTATGAATATAGGGGGCCAGGCAAGGTGGCCCATGGCTATAATCCCAGCACTCTGGGAGGCCAAGGTGGGAGGATTGCTAGAGCCCAGAAATTGGAGATCAACCTGGGTAACATAGTGAGAGCTGACTCTACAAAAAATTTTTAAAAGAATTATCTGGGTGTGGTGGTGCATACCTATAGTCCTAGCTACTTGGGAGGCTGAGGCAGAAGGATTGCTTAAGCCCAGGAGTTGGAGGCTATAGTGAGCTATGATGGCACCACTGCACTCTAGCCTGGGTGACAAGAGTAAGACTCTGTCTCTAACTGTCACTAAAAAAGAAAAAAATATAGGGGAATGACCATACTGGGTCTGATACCCACATCCCAAAATTCATCCCTCTCTTCCTGTTGCCCAACCATAGCCCACCTGTCCTCTGGTAGCTAGACTAGGCTGCTCAGAGGCATCTTAGGGGGTCAGGGTGGTGTGTGTAGCTAGAAAAGAGGAAGACTATTCTTTGCTGAGCCAAAATGAATCCAGAGCTTACTCATAGGCAGGTATCCAGCACTGATCTGTTGCTGCTATCAGCACTCAGTCAGGGTCCCAGAAACTCTTGCTCCCATTTTCTGCCACTTCTCCTGGGGTTTGGATGTCCCCTTTGTAAAGAATGCTCAGGCCAGGCCCAGACCAACCTACCTCCAACTCTGATCAGTAAATGTTCCTGATCTTGGCCTCAAAATAGGACCTCAGGAACACAAATTGGTTGAGATTGGAATGGCCAGGACTTGTTATTTCTGAAAACTGTAAGGCCAGCGGATTCAGCTATGCCTTACACTTATCCTTGTCATCCTTCCTCAGCATGCAGAACATAGGCCATCTGTCCTCTGCCATATGTCTCACTATTTCCTACCCAGTTACAGCCTGTTCTCTTTCAGGAATTTGTTACTGTCTCCCTCTAATCCCATTCATGATAAAAGCATTCTTACACAACATGAAAGAATCTGCATCAATGACTGTCAAACCCTTGAGGCACCAAAATCAACTGCAGTGCTTGTTAAGACACAGATTCCTGTGCTCCACTCAAAAGCTTCCAGAGTTTCTCTTCACTAGTTCTGGAGTGGATCTGGGAATTTACTTTACTAGCAAGTTCCCAAATGATGCCAATGCCGTTGGTTAGGGGACCACACGTGGAGAACCATTGCTGTAGATCTCCAATCTCTTGCCGAAGCCGCCTTCCACTTCCTGCTTTTCTGCAATTTGGCCATCCATCCCCTGCAGGCTTGCAAGTTAATGGCTGTCATTTCTCCCTCACTCTGGTTTTTTGTCTTCTGGTTCTGGCCTAGATTCCAGGGAACATCTCTTTAGCCTGTCATTTCCCCTGGCCTGTAACCCTTTTGCCCTGCTTGCCCAGAACTTTCAACCACAATCTTCCTCCTCTGTTCCTATACCCAGGCTGGTAGAGAAAAATCACATGGCCACATGGATTGATGCCTTTTACAGATGCATCATGTCCAAACTCAAATGAGAACTGAGCCCAGAAAGCCAAGTAGCAAACCAAAAGTTTGCTAGTCATTTATTTAAACTTTCTTCATTCTCAAATATCTCCTTCAGGTTCCACATTTTCCACTCCTCTCCAGGAAGTCAATGGTTAGCCTTCAGACCTCCCATCACCAAGACATGCTACCAACCTGTCATCATGGCTGTGGTAGACAGAATTCTGAAAAGACCCCATGATTTCTCCCCCTAATCTTCAGGACTGTTGATAGGCTGGATTTTATGCCATGATTAGATTATGTTATAAGCACAAGGAAAGGGAGACTATCTGGGTGTTCCTCACCTAATCATAAGAGCCCTTTGGTACTCCAGAGTTGTCTCTGACTGGTAACCAAAGAGGAAGTCTAAGAGGTTCCAAGCCTATAAAAGATCTCTTGTGCCATTACTAGCTTTAAAGACAAAGATGAAGGGGCCACATGGTGAGGGATACAGCAGATTCCTATTAGAGGTCCCTGGTTAGCAGCCAGCAAGGAGATGGGGATCTCAGTCCTACAGCCAAAAGGAACTGAATTCTGCCCACCTCAATGACTTAGGATGCATATTTTTCCCCAGAGAAACCCCAACCCTGCTGACACCTTGGTTTTGGTCTTGTAAGATGCTAAGTAGAGAACCCAGTTGAGCCTGCCCAGATCTCTGACCTACAGAGTTGTTAGATAATCAACAGTGGTTGTTTTAAGTCTTAAAGTTTGTGGTGACATGTTACCGAGCAACATAAAACTGATGCAAAGTTTGGGTTAGCTTTCCCTCATCCTGTCAGGCCACCCTCGCCCTGTGCGCTGGACTCCCACCCCAGCCAGCAATAGAGGGCAGTGACTAAGTGCACTGGCTCTGCATCCAGACCACCTGGGTTTGAGTCACAGCTGCAACACTTGCCAGCTGTGAGAGCTGCCTGACCTCTCTGTGCCTCCATCCCCTTGACTGATAATCTATACCTCATAGACTGGTAGTGAGAAGGAGGTAGTTTGATATCTGTAAAGCATTTAGAACAGAGTTTGGCACATTTCAATTGCTAAATGAATGTGAGCTGCTCCCGCTACTACTTGTATTGCCATCATCATTATTCCTAATCCTCAGGGAGCTTCCTCCTGTCTTTACCCCATTTCACTCTTCCTTTCTACTGCTATCTTTACATCAGCATTTAAAACTTGTTTTAAAATCATAAAAGTAATACATGGCCATAAAAAGTTCATACTTCAGGGTTATTATAGAAATAAAAAGTGAAAGGGGAGTCTACTTATGCTTTGATACAGGCTTCCAGATCCTCATAAAAATGCATTTGCAAACACACAGATGCACACACACACACAGGTTTTTTTTGGTTAGTTTTGTATAACTGATGAACACCAGGAATATTATTCTGTGACTTCATTTCACTTAGTATATCTTGGCAATCTTACTGCTTGCTTCGGGCTTCTAATGGCTACAAAATTCCTTGGTTTGAATGTGCCATGATTCATTTAATCATTACTCTATCACAATTCAGTTGTTTCATGTTTGTCATTGCCTACAAATAAGACCGAAAAGAAAATCCCTGAATAAATATCTTAGTGTACATGTGCAAGTGTGTCAATAGAATAGTTCCCCAATAATGGAATTACATATTTTAATTTTCACAGATATGACCAAATTGCCCTCCAGAAACTCTACCAATTTACCTATTTTCTCACAGGGTATAAAGAGCCCATTTCCCCACCCACCAGCATTTAAAGCTCAAGACTCTCTTTGTTTGTTTAGAAGAGTCAGATGCAGTAGTGAAAGGGGGGAAAGAATAGAACAAGGAGTTCAATCTGTAACTGTGAACAATCAAGTGAGATAACTCACTACCTTCAGACCAGCCAAGACTCTCTTAAAAAAAAAATCCTGCCTTGATCCCATATCTCTATCTAGCTCTTTCCTCTCCTTTGCAGCAGTGTTTGTTAACCTTGGCCCTACTTATTTCAGGGACAGGATAATTCGTTCTGTTCTGCACACTGTAGGATATTTTGCAACATCCCTAGTGTCTACCGACTTGATCCTACTAGCACATCCTCTGATAGCAACAACCAAAAATGTCCTCAGATATCTACATGCAAAAGAATAAAATTGGACCCTTATATTACACTATACACACAATCCACTCAAAATGGATTAGACTTAAATATAAGACCTGAAACCATAAAACTCCTCAGAGAAACGTAAGGAAAAGACTTTGACATTGGCCTTGGCAAGGGCTCCTTGGAGATGACACTGAAGGCACAGGTAAGAACAGCAAAAATAGACAAGTGGGATTACATCAAACTAAAAAGCTTCTGCACAACAAAGGAAACTATCAACAAAATGAAAAAGCAGCATACGGAATGGGAAAAAAATAGTTGCATTTATCTAATAAGGGATTAATATCCAAAATATAAGGAGCTCCTACAACTCGATAGCAAACAAATAACCCATTTAAAAATAGGCAAAGGAATTGAATGTACTTTTTCCAAAGAAGAGTGACCAACAGTTGTATGAAAAGGTGTTCAACAACACTAATCAGGCAAACACAAATCAAAACGTTAAAGAAATAATCGTCTCACACCTGTTAGAATGACTAATATCAAAGAAAAACCCCAAAAGGTAACAAATGTTGGTGAGGGTGTGGGGAAAAAAGACCCTGTACAGCGTTGATGGGAAAGCAAAGTGGTAAAGCCACTGTGCAAAGCAGTATAGAAGTTGCTCAAAAAATAAAAACAGAACTACCATATGGTCCAGAAATCCCACTTCTGGGTATATATCTGAAGGAATTGAAATTGATCTTGAAGAGATATCTGCACTTCCATGTTCACTGCAGCTTTATTCACAACAGCCAAGACAGGGAAGCAATCTACACATCCAATGAGGAATGAATGGAGAAAAAATATGACATATCCATAAATAATGGAATATCCTTCACTTAAAAGAGTAGTAAATCCTGCCATTTGTATGACAACATGCGAGAGCCTGGAGGACATTATAGTAAGTGAAATAAGCCAGACGTAAAAGGACAAATACTAGGTGATACCATTTACATGATGAATTTAAGTCAACTTCTTGGAAGCAAAGAGTGGAATGGTGGTTTCCAGGGGCTGGGGGAAGGGGTAAACAGGGAGGTATCAGTCAATGCTATGGTTGGAATATGTCCCCAGAATTCATGTGTTAGAAACTTAATCCCCAATGTAACAGTATTAAGAGGTGGAGCCTTAAAGTGGTGGTTGGGCTATGACCTGATTAATAGATTAGTGCCGTCATCTCAGGAGTGGATTAGTTATCACCGGTGGGCTAGTGGGAACAGTGGTCCTGTATCACCCACGTGTTCTCTCTCTCCTTCCGTTCCTCCCCCCATCCCGTGCTCCATTCCACCTGCCACCCTTCCACAATGGGATAACCCTCCAGATGCCAGTGCCATGCTCTTGGACTTCCCAGCCTCCATAACTGTAAGCCAAATACACTTGTATTGTATTTCTTCATTCCAAACTTTTTAGGGCTTTAAAAATTATTTTTGCTCTTCTCTTTCCCCCTAAATTTTTTTTCAATTGAGTGAACAATTTATTTTCTTAATATATCCTCTTGCTTTCAGTAATGGATATATTAAAACCTGTGAGTTTGCTTTTCAGCTTAGCTTTGTCTACATCTGATATATTTTAATATATTCTTCCAGTTTCAGCCTCTGACATAACTGGTGTCCTGGACTAGCTTCTTCCTCCACTATGGAGGACTGAGGTAGGGAAGGAAGAGGAACAGGGTTCAAAGATAGGTTGGAGATAGTCTATGAAGGATTTTAAATACTAATTTAAGGAGTTCATACTTCATTTTTTAAACAACACATCAAAACTTAAAAAAATTATTTTATAAACATTAGCACAATTAATTCACCAAAAGCCAAATATACAAAAACAAGAATCAACTCTGAGAGATTGACAGGGTGGATATAATTATATACATAACACTACTGAGAAAACCAAGGCTTAAAGAGATTAGCAGATGGTCAGGGGAACCCAGGCAGAAAGTACATAGACACACCAGCCATCTTCCAGATCTGAACTCTTGACTCATGGGGAGAGACAGGAAGAATTGGCACAAACACATCACTAGTCACTGGTACTGAAAAAACACTATTAACTAAAGTCAACATCCTACTGATACAGTGTATTGATTAATCGCATTATTTTCATCTAATCAAGGTAGTACATTCACATCAGTAATGAAAAATATTTTTCATATGTAGATATACAAACAGGTAAACCAGCGTATATAATAAGTGTACTGAAGAAACTTGTTCTGAGTGAGCAATCCTAACCAGGGCTTCAGGGGTTAAAAAAATCTCAATTTTAATACAATTTCATGTTCAGAAATAGAACTAATTATGAGGAGTGGCTTACATATTATTTTCAAAGTTTCACATGAAATACCTGCCCATACATGGTTTGGCTTTAACAATAGCCAAAGGTCTGAGAATTACCCTACATCTCTGTACTCTCTTAGGGAACATTTGCTTTGATTCCTCATACACAATTTTTTGGTGGTAAGGTCCAGCCCTCTCTAACTAAAGCGTATAAAAGCCTAAAATTATATAATTATAAGATTATTTAGTATTAATCTCCCAAAGGTCCTTTCTTCTGTCCTCTAACATAACTCTTCGAGATTTCTGTTTCACTTGCCAGTGTAGCCCTGTCCTCAAAACTAATCTAACTGCTGGAATTTGAATTATCATCTCTCAGGTAGTATGAACCTATGTGATACTAATGTCAGTTTCTACATTTCAGAAGGGGAGGCAAAAGTTTTCCTCTGCCCTCTTCGGAATTTTAGCTGGGCCTGAGAATTAAATTGACATAAAACAAAATAACAGGACAAAAAGCATATAAATTTATATGTCATACATGACATGGGAGCCCTCATAAGGAAATGAAGACTCAAAGAAGCAGCAAAACCTAAATGCTTTTATATTAGGTTGAATAATAAGAGGCAATAAGAGGCAAGGTTGAACAATAAGTGGGAAAGTAACTGAATTATGTGTGGAGGCTATAAGCATTATTTTAACAAAGTCTATTTGTACAGAATTTTCTCAGCTGTGATGCCCCATTGAAGAATGTTTCTTTTCTTCTGGTACAGGGAGGGCATCTTTCACATGGGAGTTTTTATTTCTTGTTGCAGAGCCTGGGGATTTATTGCAGGGCTTTATTTCTTTTATTTCTTGTTGCAGTAAGCCATTATTGTGCCACTGCACTCCAGCCTGGATGACAGAGCAAGATTCTGTCTCTGAAAAATTTTTTTTAATAAAAAATTTTTTTGAGCCAGGCACAGTGGCACACTCACTTGTAGTTTCAGCTACTTGGCAGGCTGAGGCAGGAAGACTGCTTAAGACCAGGAGTTTGAGGCTACGATGCACTATCATCACACCTGTGAATGGCCACGGCACTCCTGCCTGGTAGCATAGCCCAATAGGCCCATCTCTTTAAAAACTGTGGTTAAATATATGTAGGGGAGGCAAAACTTTACCTCTACAATCTTAGGGTCTCTGGCTGGGCCTGAGAATTAAATTGACACAAGACAGATTAACAGGAGAAAAGGCTACAGATTTTTACAGGTACGTGGGAGTCCCCATAGGAAAACAAAGACCCAAAGAAGTGGCAAAATCTAAGTGCTTATATGTTGGGTTGAACAAAGAAAGACAATTGTGGAAAAGTGACTAAAATATATGGGGAGATTAAAGGAAGATAGTTATTTTAACAGGTTGATTTGTACAGAACACACTCAGCCTGGACTCCCTATCTCTGGTGATAAAGAATGTTTCTTTCCTCCTATTATAAAGAGGACATCGTTCACGTGGGAATTTTATTTCCTTCTTTTAGGAGAAAAAGGAGAAGTCAGAGTGCCCTAATTGTACCTGCTGTTTTTCAAGTGCCTTTAGCTTAAAATAATCCTTATGCCAAAGCAACATATTTTGGACTGGCATATTCTGCTACCTTTTGTAGATACAACATAAAATTTACATTTTTAACCATTTTTAAGTGTACAGTTCAATGGTATGAGGTACATTCGCACTGTATTGCAACCTCCAACCACCATCCATCTCCGGAACAACTTCTTCTTCCCAAATAGAAACTCTGTATCCATTAAACAATAGCTCCTCATACTCTCCTCCCACTATTTCCTGGCAACCACCATTATATTTTTCTGTGCCTATGAATTTGACTACTCTGTGTACCTTATAAGTGGAATCATATAATGTTTGTCTTTTTGTGTTCAGCTTATTTGAATCAGCATAAGATCTTCAAGGTTCATGTTGTAATAAATCTTATAATTTCCTTGTTTTAAAAGCCTGAGTAATATTCTATTCTATTGCAATAATGTTCCAGTGTATATACATTTTGTTTGTCCATTCATCCATTGATGGACATTTATTTCTACCTTTTGGCTATTGTGAATAATGCTGCTATGAATGTTGGTGTTCAAATATCTGCTCGAGTACCTGCTTTCAATTCTTTTGGGTATATACCTGTGAAAGTTGATCATATGAATTGAGTCATTCTTGTCATACTCACCTAAAACAGAGTTAAAAAGCCAGGGGGAAAAGCAACTCAGGGGACACATAACACTGCTCCAAGAACATAATTCCGTGCAAGCCTGGCTGCTGAAACTGCCTGCTGTAACCTGAAACCAGTTTTATCTTACAGCTACTGAAACAACCTGCTGGGACTCTAACACTAGTTTTACCCACCACTGCCATTCACCAATCAGAGCTTGCTGGCTCCCTAAAACTTTATTAAGTGCAATGAACTTTGTTTCAAAACAATATGTAACATTTCTTCCTTTTTTTTTTTTTGAGACAGAGTCTCACTGTGTTGCCCAGGCTAGAGTGCCATGGCATCAGCCTAGCTCACAGCAACCTCACTCTCCTGGGCTCAAGCAATCCTTCTGCCTCAGCCTCCCAAGTAGCTGGGAGTACAGGCATGCGAAACCATGCCCGGCTAATTTTTATATATATATATATATATATATATATATTTTTTTTTAGTTGGCCAAGTAATTTCTTTCTATTTTTAGTAGAGACGGGGGGGTGGGGTGGGTCTTGCTCTTGCTCAGGCTGTTTTCGAACCCCTGACCTTGAGTGATCTGCCCACCTCAGCCTCCTAGAGTGTTAGGATTACAGGCGTGAGCCACCGCTCCCAGCCACATTTCTTCCTTTTTATAAAACCTCCAACCTTCAGGCCCGGCACTGTGGCTCACGCCTGTAATCCTAGCACTCTGGGAGGCAGAGGCGGGCGGATTGCTCAAGGTCAGGAGTTCAAAACCAGCCTGAGCAAGAGCGAGACCCCGTCTCTACTAAAATAGAAAGAAATTAATTGAACAACTAAAAATATATAGAAAATATTAGCCGGGCATGGTGGCACATGCCTGTAGTCCCAGCTACTCGGGAGGCTGAGGCAGAAGGATTGCTTGAGCCCAGGAGTTTGAGGTTGCTGTGA